>JAVFBX010030194.1:0-17896 GCA_034783855.1 Mopalia kennerleyi | reverse complement strand
CTGGGAGCCTCCGCGGCCGCCCCGCCCGCATTCTCGACCTCATAGAGGAATTCTGTTCACCCCCCCTGCTGCTCACCCAGAACACCTAAATACTTTATTAACAGTCTTGACAAAATATTCTGGATGCACATAGATAAATCTGGGTGCAATGGTGCACCTATGTACTCACTATTTCGAACCCTGATTAAAGTCAAACAATGTGGCTCCGACAATCGCTGGGATGGTTCTTATGACTTTTTAATAGTGTGTTTTTAAATATATGTCGGTTTTTTTCTTTGAGCCATGTATAAATTCAGTCATCATTTTGTTTTCCAGTTTACCACTAAACAGCTAGAAAGACTTGCAAAGAAGGCTGAGAAAGATCAAAAGATTCAACAGTCAAAAGTTAAAAAGGTATTTAGTAATTCCTTTGAGTTAAAGGACATAAATTAAAGATATGACATACAAGCGTGTTAGCTGGCCAATCAATCAATCAATCAATCAATCAAGTCCACTGCATTAACTTTAAACAAAAGATCGTATATATTACTTGAAGCTGTTAACTTGGTTTGTTATCTTCAAGTTTGTCCGGGTTCCTGTGGAAAATGCGAGAAAGTCATAGAACTTTAATTTTAATTTATGCACGCCTGTGCTGTAATGTTTTCCGACAAAACCGAAAATTTTCAAGATAACCGTTTATTTGAATTTGTCAGTTTTGTTGATTTTGTAAACATAAATTTAAATTTGTACTTATTGTTTGTTATTGTAACTTTGTTGATTCTATCAGCCGCTTAACATTTGATGGTTGTCAGTTGAACATGTAACTGAAATAGCCTTAAACATGTGACTGAACATCAATTACTGTCTATTTTAGATTACACTCAATGTCATGTCCTGCTGTTGTAAACGAGCCCGGCTTACGTTTACAACTGAACTTCTCTTTACAGCATGAACCACTAGCTCTGGTCAGCAGATGCCGGAATTGCCGTTACAACCTGATCCTTTGAGCACACGTAGTTTTCCACTGTAAAGTTCCTATTCAATCACCCCGAATCCTGTCCATGTAGCCTTAATATCTGGCCGGACGAGTCCACTCTGGAGCAGGGTCCTCAGATCGATCCGTATGCCCATACTAGTGTTTTAGGCACAGGCGAAATTCACTACACTGCTTTACTGTACCTGTCTTAATTACTTATATATCTGCTTCAGGCTTTAACACAGAAAAATGTAGAAGGAGCTAGGATATATGCTGAGAATGCGATCAGAAAGAAAAATGAGGGGTTAAATTTCTTGAGGATGGCAGCTCGTATTGATGCCGTGTCTTCCAAGGTCCAGACAGCTCTCACCATGAAAGCTGTAAGTATTTCCAACAATTTCATACATTCCATACATGTTGACAGCTTTGTTACGAAGAAATGTCACATGACACTGCAGTCACATGACTGAAGTACCCTCGGGCACAGCAATACAAATTAATCAAATATTAAAAATGGTTGCCTCTAATGACGTTGTTACTTTACAACGTATGGGCAACATAAAGCGTCCTCAGTGGAGGGTCTAGAGTCCATTTGGTTCTGGATAACGTATGGGCGACCAACGTAATAGTCCCATATAGTGTCAACGTATGGGCGACCAACATAATAGAGTCCCATTATCCCATATAGTGTCAATGTATGGGCGACCAACATTATAGAGTCCCATATGGTGTCAATGTATGGGCGACCAACATAAAAGAGTCCCATATAGTGTCAATGTACGGGCGACCAACATAATATAGTCCCATATAGTGTCAATGTATGGGCGACCAACATAATAGAGTCCCATATAGTGTCAATGTATGGGTGACCTACATAATAGAGTCCCATATAGTGTCAATGTAGAGCTATTTATATAATGGCAGTGTTTAAATCAAGCCTAAACTAAAAGGGGGTAGAGAATTCGGGATAGGAATCTGAAAAAATATTCTAGAATCTCCCCTAGTCCTGTTTTTGTCTTGTCTTGTTGCTGTTTGTTGCCAGTGTTGTTGAGGGTGGTTTCCATCACCCATTTGGCTGTTACACTGCCATGTGAGTGAAATAACCGTAAGTATGGTGTTAAACCCCAATCAAACAACCTATTGGTTATGATACTGTTACTATATGAGGAAAGGTTTGTTTGAGAGAGCCTAGGCTTTGCCCAGTTATCTCCATCTTTAACAATACACTAATGGATAGAAATTCATCTTAGGGGAACCTTTGTGGGCCAAAACAAGAAAATCGGCTTGGGTGAAAACACTGTCCTTTGTCTCATTATCGTGGAAAACTGGGAGGAAACCTCGTAAAAACCACCCCCGCAATTGCCGGAGCCACATCGTGTGACTCCCTCATATACCTGATGATTGACAGATGGACTCGATCCCGTGAACGGTAAATTGGAGTAGGATTAGGAAGCGCACATGCTACCACTAAGACACGGCCTCAGACCCCCTTTCATACGAGTCCCTCTGTGGACTTCCGGTATATGAGGAAGTCAGCAGATGTGGCTGTCAATCCCCGGAGTGGTTTCTACAAGGTCCCTTTTAGGTTTTCACTGTATTTAAGTAAGAAGTGGACAAACCCTCATCATATAAGTCGAATACCCCTGAGAGTGACGTTAAATCCCAATCAAACAAACAAAATCAATAAAATATCCTTTACTCAATCAATCTGTTTTTCTTTTTAATGAATAGGTGACAAAGGATATGGCTGGTGTAACTAAAGCCCTGGATAAGGCAATGTCTTCAATGGATTTAGAAAAGGTAAAGAGATAAAAAAAAAAAAGCTGTAACAGCCTGTAAGACTTGTATATCCCACTCGACTGTGGGCCATTTTTTAAGTTATTATACACAGTTTGTAATAATTCGGTCATCTCCACCCATTGGCTCTAAAAATTGTCCATCGGACTGTTCTCCTGACTTTGAGTACCAATCACCAGTATGAGGCCCCCAGCTCTGATTACCAACCACAAATTTGAGGTCCCAGCTTTGAGTTACCAATCACGAGCTTAAGGCCCCCGCTTTAAGCTAGCAATTACAAGCTTGAGGCCCCCGCTTCGAGCTACTAATCATGAGTTTGAAGGCCCTGCTTCGATATCAATCACAAGTCCATAAGATTGAAGCCCCTGCTTTGCGCTACTAATCAGGAGTTTGAGGCTCCCGCCTTGAGCACAATGTTAAACATCACTAATCCAATCCTCTGAACCAGTTTCCTAACAAAGCTAAACACTATTTATACTGTAAACTATTTTTCCCCTTATATACCAGAAACCTGAGTATACCATATGGAGAGCTAATTAAATCAGACCTGTATAACATAAACCTGAATTTATGAGAAACCTGGGTACAGAGAAAGCATGCATAAAACTGAGGCTTATTTTACTATGCAAGTCGAACCCCTCTTTACTCCATTAGGGCACAGGCCTGAACCTGAAACCCAGAAAGCAGATATGCAGACCAGCTTTCTAGGTTAAGTTCCGTCTAATAGGATTTTAAACAGAAGGAATTAGATCTTTTTTCCTAACAAATTGAGAGATTGTTTTTCTCATGTTTTTTTGCTGTTTGTTTTTAATTGTGAAAAATGTTATACTTCCAAGATTTGATGATGAAACAAGCTTGATTTTACAGTGGTCTCATTTTTGGCTTTGTTCTGATAAACACTATAACCCGTGTTGTAGGATTCCAGTAGATAAATGACTACTGTAGAAAGTACATCTATAGCTGATCATTTGATGTGTTCTTTTTATTTCAGGTAGATAAAATAATGTCTAAATTTGAAACTCAAGTTCAAGATTTGGATGTCCGATCACAGGTGAGTTATTCTTCAAACAATATGGACTCATAACTTGCCATGTTGCTTGTCATCACATTGTCAAAGCGTGCTTGCACTGAGCCAGAGGGTCTATTTCCTCTCTGCTGTATGCCCTGAGTTATGTCCCTTGTTTGGACAGAGCGCTGTGGCTTTATCAGTTTGATGTTAGTATACTGTGGCTTGGTGTGGTTTGGGCTGGTTGTTTTTAGAAATGTCTTTCAGGCAGCCCTTGATATATAATAGAAATAACCTTAATCACTGTGTAAAAATTGGAAGCAATGACCAGGTAAACAAATTATGTTGGAGTACACCCCCATTTTCTAAGTACAATACCTTGAACATGGCTGGAAACACCAACCAATCTATCATTCAAATAATCATTCAGAAATTTTTTGAATTCACTTTATCAAAGAAATTGTGCAGAAAGCGTGCTACCTTTGTTCTTTTTTAACTGGAAAAGGTACTGAAATGTTGTTTTCTAATTCTAATTTAAAATTTATAGAAAATCTCTTAGGCTTAGTGCAGTCATGGTACATTTAGTAATATTTTCCAACAGAGTGAAATACTTCAGATTTTATGATTGTGTTGATGTGGCTATTTGTTTACAGTTTTATTGCAGCGATATAGGGAAATAGCTTAAGAACGACTAGTTTGATAGGTACCTCGAAGTTGAAGGACATAATCAACAGTACACTTTTTATGGATAACAACTTCTTTATTTAGTAAAGATCAGGTGAACAATCATCAATGTAGCACCCTTTATATAGGACAAAGCTAGTAAATTTGTGTCTGAATAGTATTGCACATGTTATGTTAGCTACTTTAGCAAAAATGACAAACTTATCATTATGACATATCCCATTTCATTTAAATAACTTTATATTTTATGTAGACTTTGGAGGATTCAATGAGCACGGCAACCACCCTGACCACGCCGCAGAGCCAGGTTGAAGCTTTGATACAGGAGGTTGCTGAAGAAAATGGCCTGGAGATTATGGATCAGTTACAAGATATACAACCAGGAACGTCCTCGTTACAGGCTTCTAAAGAGGCGAAACAAGAGGATGATCTCTCCAGAAGGTATGGTAACTTGAACTGCCATCTTTGATGAACTTCATCCAGAAGATATGGTGGCTTATGTTGCCATCTATCTTTAATACAAAAGCTTGCGCACGTTTTCCTCAAATTGGGCTTTTACAGTGCTTAAATTGTTTAGTTTGTTTGATTGGGATTTAATTAACATACTTAAGGTTATTTCACTCATATGACAGCATGCCAGGCATTGCCAGCCCAATGGGTGAAGGAAGCTACCCTTGACACCACTGGCAACGACGATAGACACAGCAGGAGAAGTACAGGAGTGAATATAAAAGACCCCACAAAACAGATCTGCTTCATGTTGCCCCTGAACTTTGTTACCGGTAATGTTACTTTTTACTGTGGGAGTAAATCATGTAGGTAAGTGACATGCCCTAAAACATGGTGTTAAACACCAGTCATTCAATCAATCAATCTGAAATGCTTTATCATTTTTAGCTTGCATATTTGTCATTCTTTTTTTGTTTCAGATTACAAGCCTTACGGAACTGATGTCTTATCTACTAGATATACTAGTATGGGATGTAAGATAATGTCCAGGCTGAAGAACCTCCCTCTATTGTGTACATACGTTCACCGTGACAGTGCTTATATCCTATTGTATAGTGTAAATAGTTTATGTCACATATTGAATATACATCAGGCTGAATTCTAGGTTTTTAACGAATTCTACAAAGAAGGAGGGTAGAGAGAATGAATAGCATTGTTGACACAAGGTTTCCGCAGATGGGAAAGTTTTTGGATTTAAAATCTGTGTAAACTGAAACTGGCTATTGCTCCAAATACAGTCAAAGCCTGTATATCAAAGTATAAATTATTCTTGAGCAGGACATCAATCACAAATCAATCAGCATAGCCTGCTTTAAGATTTTCTGACTCAGACCACTGCCTCTATGGCAGTCTATGCAATAGTCCTATTGCCTTTTTTAGGGCAAGAAAAAGATTAATTTCGCGACAGAGCAAAACTTCCTATTTTATGTCGGCCCAGTCTAGGTTCAGTGGTAAGTGTGTCACGCCACTGATATGGCTCTGACAATCTCTGGGTGGTTTTTACCAGGTTTCCTCCTGGTTTCCCACTGTAATTATATAAAGACCAATGTGAAGTGGACAATACATCGTCAAATAAATAACTTTGAGTACGATCAAAGAAACAAATCATTTCACAGTTGTATTTTTTAAAAAGTGAACAATCTGTTATCCTATAAGTGAAACACCCTCGGGTATGATGTTAAACCCCAATCAAACAATCAACTTTATGGTTGAGGTAGTGTGGCTGTCTCTTATTTGAGTCCATTGTTGGGGTGATCTTCCTATTGCCCTGTTGTCACAACTATGAGGCAGCACAAAGTCCATTTATTGCGTCAGACACATGTCGTGTAATGCATTATATCATGTGCTTATCTTGTCCTAATTGGTTGCCAGCGATGTCTAGGATGGTTTCCTTCACTCTGTGTGCTAACAAGATGTCATATGAGTGAAATAACCTAATTTAGTACATTTCACAAAGCCTACTTTAACATAAACAATTTGATGTTTGACTGACCAACTTTCTTGAAGAATATTTTAAAAATGACAAGCTTTATATAGTAAAAACAAAATGTATTATATTCTGTTTCTTTAAGTTCGTTATGCATCATTGTGTATAATAATAACAGCATATCATCAATACCTTACAAAAAATGAACTTCAACCATTGGCCCTACAATGAGAAACATGAAAGTATTCTTAAGTACATGGAGCTCAAATCCTAGCAAGTCAGCAAGAGAAAACCCAGTTCATCTATTTATATGAGCAATTTCTCGATTTGCTTGTATATTTTGTATTTGTTCTGTTTTATTCTACCTGTGTATAGAGTGTATTTAATTATCCTTAATAAACTTTTCATATAAATCTTATGGAAACTACTTGGACATAATTTGAACTTGAATTTTTTAAATTAAATACTAGTAGTTGTATTTGCATATTTCTGTGTATGTCACACTTGGGTTTCATTCACTTATATTGTATGGCCTTTCTTAAAGTAAGCGTACAGTTGTCTAGGCAGACGACTTTTATTGCTAGCGATTTAACACCTGGTTGTGAGAGCCCTGGTAAGTATTCAGGTTTTGTCTTACGTGACAGACATGCTACAAATCCTCTGTCAAAAGTTCGAGTCACGATGTCTATCTTAGTTATCAAGAAATTATTTCAATAAAGACCCCAAATTAATTTCACCTGACCCAAATATTTTAACCATGGAGGTATAGCAGAAGGAGTAACAACTCCGCCACTTCAAAGTGTTGCAATGATCAATTCCGCCAGACGCAACACAGCTGGATTTGTCAGCGTCTAGTGAACACGATTTGCGCTAAATGGCTTGATTCAGGCATGCGCACACATGGGTTCACGGGATGTTATTCGCTTTATGGTAAAGGCGATTAAAATCCCGTGGCATATGTTTGATTAGGTGTTGAACTCTTAACAACATGATATCTAGTGTCAACAAACAAAACAATGTCTGCATGGTGTGATAAATTGATAATCCTTTACATACTAATTAGACTGGTTCAATTAGCTCCAGAGGGTAAATAGTGTATTCTTTAACAATTAACAAACATTAGTAGCAATGAAAGGAAACACAAGAACACTGCTTTTTATAACTTCAATATCTCTGGACTGGTTTAACAGTTGCCGAAGAGAGATTGAATGTAATAAGAACACAGTAGGCCTACAATCTATTTCACTGCCTATCAATATACTCTCTCGGAAATGTGGAAATTATTCAAACTGCAACTTTAAAATGATGAATTTTAGCCGATTTCCCCATGCTAATTAAATGGGTAAATTTTCCGTTTTTAAATAAACGATTTTCAAACTGCGTAACCGTCGCAGAGTTAGCCTATAAAATATAATAGATCATGTAAGTCAAAAACAATATGCAAATTTTGGGAAATCATTCTTATTTGGAAATATGTGTAGACCGACAAAAACTGTCAAGCTACTTTTTAAAAATAATATTTTAAAATCATTATAATTACAAAACTATTCGTCGCTTTTATGTGAGTATTTTACGTCCTGATAGTGTGAAAGGTAAAGATTAAGAATTGTGTAAATGCGCATAAAACAAATCGATGCCCTTTGGTGCAGTTGTTTTGCGCATATAAGGTGTTGCCCTTCCACTGACAAAACTGAGAATATATATTTCACAATTCGGACGTGTTGGAACTCATCAGTAAACATCAAAGCAATAGCTCTGGCAATAACTCTATTCAGCTTTCAATAGAACAGCGGGATAGTGTAGCACAGTCGCCTGTCCAGATCAGCGAGTTGTTACTCCTTCTGCTATACCTCCCAAGATTTAACCAAAGGCCTCACTCAGAATTTAGTCATTTTTGCACCTGGTCTGTTATAATTGGTGGATTTAATAGAATCCTTTATCAGTGTTAAATGATCAGTTAACTGAACGAATTACCAATCGTACATCTGGTCAGTGGTTTGACACATAGGCTCTCGTTATTATAGGTTTCCCCAGCAATGCACAGTTATCATGAAATATTTCAACATTTGAACATGGATCAGACAAACAATTTAACTGATTTTGTCTTGTGATGTTTAGTTGAAATCAGTTTATTTAACATTGGCTGGATGATGAATCAGGCAGGGCACTCCAATCTTGTACAGTACAGATTAGCTTGCTTGTGTTTTTGGCAGCTTTATCATCACTTCACTTTATACCACAAGCTGCTTACTAACTCTGTATATACAATCTTTGTCAATTCAAAAATTAACATTTGAATCCAAATCAATATCAATGTGTTTATTAAGAAATCATATGTACATTAATACACCACATCAACAATGACAAATCCGAAGAAAAACAACTACAGCAATTTCCTAATTCTAATTTAACAAGTGACGCTTTCTGGAATGTTCAGGTTGATATCACTGGCATGAATTTTGATCAGCTTTTCAAAATGGAAACTCTTTATGAAGTAAAACAAATTGGAAATCATTCCCCCAAATTAAGAAACAGTCCGTGACACTAGTATATATAAAAAAGCCCCAAAATGAATTCATAAAGTTTCAGTAAAATGGCAGTTGACAGATGCATGGACAGACGTACCAACAATTTCAAGGCACAATTCAATAATAATATGAAAAAGGCCTCAAATTAAGGCTTCATCTTACAGATAATCAACTTGTTATCGAGAGAGAATGGAGGCCTGGACATTTGCCTATTAAGTACTTATAAAAAGTTAACAGTTGTACTAGGATAAGGGATTCTGGTAAAAACTGAACACAGTCAAGCTATCCTTCGAACTACAAAAAAGCCAAGAGTTCATGTGAGGCAATCCACCAGATCTGTGGTAACTTCGAATTGACCGACTAATTTGTTGTTCCTTCTAGCATAATGTGCCAAGGTGAAGGTGTGTCTATTAGAATCAATATGTGTGATCAAGCCAGATCTCTTTACAACGTAACCAATGCCTTGTGTGATCAAGCCAGATCTCTTTACAACGTAACCAAGGCCTTGTGCGATCAAGCCAGATCTCTTTACAACGTAACCAAGGCCTTGTGCGATCAAGCCAGATCTCTTAACAACGTAACCAAGGCCTTGCTGGTTTTCATCTGCATTTTCACACCTGAATTCCTCGCTGATTGGGTTTCCAGAGACATTATATCAGGAGTTTCACTTTGGCAATGTTTATTGTTATTGTCATACACACGAGATCTTGAGTGATGTTGCATGTAGGCCTACAGCTGCAACCCTGGGAATAGAAGCAACTAAATTATGTGAACCTTACAGGAATTAAGCGGACCAATTGAGGCACATTGAACAATTTCAATGGCACAAATATTCAATCATTTTAATAGTTCATCTAAAAACTAATCAATATGATCACAGAATAACATGAGATGCATTTTAAGACAAATAATATATATTCATATAAATTGAAAAGCAAATAGGCATTAATATAGGTCATAAATAACTCTGGGTAGTTTCAAAATTTGCCAGAATGTTTGAATACATTACAATCCAGAGCACAATTTACGTATATTCGTAGAGCTCTATGTTCACAATGAAGGTATACTAATATAATATAGTCACATGCACCAATATATTCAATAATTATAATAAATTTCTTGCATAAGATGATAAAGTATCGACTTTCTTAGCTTTGGTTATTGTCAAATCATTTACATAGTATATTTTAAATATATATTTCCACTTATAGTTTTCTATTGAAACCTACACATCAGTAATGCATCAGGCAGCTACTAGTATGTGACTATTTTCAGAGCTACTTCATCAGGAACTGCCCTACGTTAGATAATTGTTTAACCCAGAAGATATCTAAAACATGTATGTTCATGGAACTAACCACCTATAACTTATTTCATCAATCTCTACCAGGTGTCCAACTTGTTACATTTAATTGGTTTGACCAAATTTGATAATAACAAATGCTACAAGACCTTGTGAAAATGATATTTTCCGGTTATGAGGTATTTAAAGACAGAAATTATGAATGTTAGTTATACCTCATCTTTATTTAAAGAACATTTTGGTCGTGATTGATTGATTATTGTTTCACGATAACAATAATTGACACTAGCACGATGAAGATGTAAAGTTAATTTTCCTCCTGTGTTAAGAAAAGACAGCTACTCTGCAAACAAACTGCCTTTAGCTGGTCGTAATGGTACACATACTTCAATTCTAGTTTGAAAAAAAAGCTCGTCATATAAAATATGACATAAATTTTATGGTACCCCTGAAGGGTTATATGTCCCCTTACCCTGTTTGTCATGAAACTTATACCTAACATCATGCTTCAGTGGGTGTTAGATGTCGGAACTATGTATAAGATGGATAGACTCAGTATGGATAAAAAACTATCTCTGGAATGAAACAGAAACGTATTCAATGAACTAAAAACTTGCCATCCATTCAAAGTCTTTCCATCTTAAAAACTGACATCATGGGTTAATATGGGCCTAGTCTTTGACACAGTTTCTGTCGATGCAATTTACACCCACACTTTTAACAAATATAAAATGTTTTTGTTTTAGAATTTTATATTTAAAATAGGCGAGAAAATTACAAATTAGACATGCACCAATAGGGAAACTCCAAAATAATTCCAACTCTTCAGTTTCATAATCTGTCACATGATTTTGGCTGGAATAGTTGGTCAAAATAAAGTGATTCATTTTCAGAATTTTTTTTTTTTGATGAGGAAATCTTTGGTTAAAATGAAGGTTAGACATTTTTGGTTACAGCAAAACATTTTAAATAAATCTGCTAGATTTGGTTATAATGACATTATGGATTTTCGGGAAAAAAACTTTGTGTGCATTCAGCCATGAATTTACCTGACAGATGTGGGTATGGGGACAGATAAAGAAAAAAATGTTCCTAGATGGAGAAATAATCACAGCAATCAATTTAACCTTTGTAAATATTTCACAAAGGGTCATAGTTACACCTTTCCTAAATCACCTCAAATTCCTCCACAAAGGGTCATAGTTACACCTTTCCTAAATCACCTCAAATTCCTCCACAAAGGGTCTTAGTTACACCTATCCTAAATCACCTCAAATTCCTCCACAAAGGGTCTTAGTTACACCTATCCTAAATCACCTCAAATTCCTCCATAAAGTTGCTGTTTTGGAAGCTATTTTAAAGATTTGGAAATTGTGTCTGGAGAGTTAGATGATTAATTCTCCCGTTAGAAACCATCAAGCTGTCTTAATAAACATACATTTGTCTGTTTACATGCTATCATATTGTCACAACTAGCACAAATATAAGCATTGCTGATAAATGAAATTTGAGGTAATTCACAGTATTCCTTGGGGAGTAACATTTCAAGTTCTATTTATTTACAGAAATCAATAATCCAATGCTGGTAAGCCAACTATAATAACAGGTAAGAGGTTAACATTTGTCTGAGGTTTGTATCTTATGAATGTCATGGGTTTTGATAATATTTAACAGAGCGTGATATAACAAAAATTGTTGGACTTTTGGAAAGAAAATAACCACTTACAATCTCTAGCCTTGATAGCCCAAGTGTTGAATCTAACGATCATGGATTAATGGCAACACAATGAGATAGAGATAAGATGCACCCTACCTAGGGTTATTTTACTCAGATGATTTTGATATACTCCAACACAAAAGAAGTAATAACACAATGAGCATAAACTGTGAGGTGTTTCCGTTAGACAACTACTGTTCCTCTACAGTAATCTTAAGAGAATCTCATAAGGTTGGGACGAAGATTCTGCCTTTAGCCAGAGGACTAGCGTAAGAATTGTTTTGTGATTTTACATTTAGGCATTGACTGTTGAGCCTACATGTATGTACAGATCTCTCGGGCATGGGAAATCTGCTGAATAGTGATCAGTTAATCCACAATGGTTTCTAGGATAAGCTTTTACCCCCAGTTTATTTCCCTAATAAGTAAGCCTGAATGTCGCACAAGGACAATGCAATAACATGGTGAATTCACAGCAGATCAGCTTTCTGTTTCCTGTTAGCTCAGGGTACACCAAGGTACAGGAACCTCCTACAATCACGCGGAAATACTTTATTGCGAAGATGAAAAAAGTATTTGATGACTAAAGAGACGAATGCAAATATACAAGAGATTCTCAGAAGTGACCTGATAACAACTATACAATTCAAGCATAAACATATAAACTTAAATCTGACAAAAATAGGTCTCACACAACAGAAACTAAGAGATGAGGATTACTAAGGCCATGTTGCTTTACTAACGCTACAAATTTCCACCTTGGTGTAAAACACTTTTGCAAAATTATTTTTTAACAAAGCAGACTGAAAAGAAATAGCTGTAAATACTTTCTGACATCAATCAAAAGATTTGCAAAAAATAAATTATCTGCCAATATATACAGTGCACATTGACAAACACAAGATTTACAGAAAGCTGCTAACAGAACTACAAAGAAGATATAGAATAATATGTTTAAAAGGTATATATATATATATAAAAAACTAGAATTTCTATTAAAAAATTATGACAATTTTTTTAACAATGCATAATCTAACCTGCAGAAACCTAAACATGAAAATACAAAACATCAAGTGCAAAACATGACAATTATACACACCTTGTTATTTTACTCCTTATGCACCCAACAGTTTTAAAATACATGTACTTTATAACTCAAATTGAAATGTCACTGAATTTTGTATAATTACATGCATAACAACTGAAACAAAATAAGAAAAGTACATGTATGGGTTTTTGTACATCAGATAATTTGGCATGAAATAATTCTTAGCAATTTGTGTTTGTTTGATTTGGTTTTAATGTCGTACTCAAGGGTATTTCATGTAAATGATGATGAGCCAGCCCAATAATGGGTAAAGGAAACCACTGGCAACAAACAACGACAAAGATGGGACAAATACAGGTCATCAACAGGACACAATATAACCACAACAAACAGATCGACTTCCTGTTCCCCGTAAGCTCTGAGAGCACCAGGGCAACATGAAGCGCCCTACAACCACCTGTAGCGATTTGTAAGTCATGGTCACAATTTATACTGCTCTCAGACAATGTTCTCTGCATAAAGCTGAATTTTGTTACAATTTTGTTAATTTAGATACTGTTAAACTTGACCCTATCAATTGTTGGATATAAAAGGCTAATATGAATTACATAGGAAAACTATTTGTAAAATGATAGACGTAAACATAAATACATGTACATTCGATATTAACATTATCACTCTTTAATATAACATATTAATTTGTCAGAATATCTTACATGTTTGTCTAAAAATAGTTTCACAATTTTAGTGCTGTGCACCAGTATACTAAATTGATTTGTTTTTATTTCCAGACAATTTGGAAATTAGGTTTAATATACAGGCTATAGAGCCTACATTAACACGGTTTTCATAATAAAGCAGTTAACAAAAAGCTACAATACAAATATTTTTTGCTGGTGTTTTGTCCATCAGTCTTACTAATGATTTCATACAACAAATTGTTGCCAGTGTAATGGGTGAAGGAAAGGACAGTTTACTGGCATTTACCAAAATCTCAAGAAGAACAGATGACAAAACAAAGTGCAAAGAGAGGGAATGAGGGAGTGTTAAGTGAAACACCCAATAACAGATCAGCTTAGTGGTTCTGGTTAGCTCAAAGGGCAAAAAGAGACAGGAAGTGCCCACAAACCTATTGCAGTTTACCATTTACTGCTGAAAAGTCTACTCTGAACTCATTGGGGTATATTGTGTAATGATCACATGAAAAAACAACAACATAAAATACTCTGTATGTAAGCGTTTCAAACTCTTCATGGTGAAAATTCTGAAATAAATAAATAAAACTGTTTTCCTAAATTCATGGAGCAAAAAAGTTTGATCATGACGGAACACTAGTTTGCAGGTAGGTGATTCTGCTATATTTTAATTTGTAGAGAAGGGGGAACCACAAGCTCTTCATTGAGCCACTGGGCAGCTTTTCTCATTTACCCAGAGTTGACAGAAGCTACCTTTTAACACAGACAAGACAAAATCACAACTGTGATAATGTGTGAATATGGCACACACATTTGGTCCACACATAATAGACAGTTGCTGGATACAAGACAACTTAGAATTAAAGTCAATCGGAAATGACTAAGCACAGAATCACATTGCAGGAAAGTTGTGAATTAGCCATTCTAAATCTTCTCTACATAGTTGGAGGGGAATAAGCCAGCTTTTCCTCTAATCTTCCCTGTCCACCAGCCGGACGCATCTGAAAAAAAAACAACAAATTAACTTGATGTGGGTTGTTAAAGTACAGTAAGATTGATTGCTGGACTATTTCTCTTAATGACTGATGGTGAATTTCCAGCAACAACACAGCACGAAACGACCACAATAAATTAGTATTTAAATGCTCTTAATAATCACAAATGACACTTAAACTTCTATCAAAACATACTGCCTTTAGTAAAAGAGCTTGTTAAAAATATTAAGCAGTGCTCACAAATGTTTCAATTTGAATGTAGCAGAACTATTTTTCTTTACAGCATGTCAGGGTTGTCGCTGAGATCCGGGGGGGTGATAGGCATCATGCCGCCAGGTGTTTCAAAGAAATTCTAAAAATATTTTTTCCACAAAACTAAAAAATAATTGAAAAGAAGAGAAAGGGGGAGTCCTCTACATTACAGAATAGCTTGATCCTCTACCTGCTAGGACTGTAACGATGTTACATGTATCGATTTATAGTGATAGTAAATTCGCCGATCCATTGATATCTATTAGGTATTGGTCAGTGTCCAATTCTCATTACTTCGTGAAAACACCTTTTATACAGTCTGATCATTATCAGACATTGTAAACTTTTGAGCACATTTGAGTGCTCAAAATCATCATAAATGTCAAGTGGGGACTTGACATTTATGATGATTTTTTTGTATTTATTCTCTGTTGAACAAGAGATCCATGAATGGATCTTGACGCCCACCATTAAGAGATTGACTTCTTATAAAAGCCATTTTGAATATTCAAACCCATGAAAAAAAGGTCAGGTGCACAACCAGACCTTATGGAAAACCAGTGTGTGAAATATGAATCTGGTCCGAACCATAGTTTCTGAGCAATGGCGATAACAAGAAATTGTAAATGGAAGCCATTTTGAATTTTTAAATTTACGAAAAAGAAAGGTCAGGTGCACAACTAAAACTTATGAGGAAGCTATATTTTAAATATTAATCTGATCTGAGCAGTGGATTTCGATATTTAGCAATAACAAATAGTTTCAACATAGCCCCCCAGTCGGCCATATTTGATTCTCAAATCTGGGAAATTATTGTCAGGTGCACAACTAGACTTCCTGCCAGACTAATATAGAATGTCAAAATATTGATATGCAAAGCTTTTTGTATGAAATGGTGATAACAAGCACTGGTCAACATTTTCAAGATGGCTGCTTTACCCGGATTGAAAGACACTGTCCGCTTACAGGTAAAAAAAAAATTGGGTCGTGAGAACCCCTGATGCTGTATCAACTTCTATGATCAATACTAAAAATGTAAATATGTAAACAAAATGGTAATCACCTTTTCGTCTTTGAAGGAAGACAGTTATTTGTTGTTTCCTTTCTTCATGATATACTAGTAGTCACACACAGGTATTTTTAACAGTTACTAACATTTGTGGTGTGAAAAATAATTGTCACATCCAGCAAACTAGATTTCATTTAGGCAATACCCATGCTGAAGTTGGTGGTTTGGCGCCGTTAATTAAACTAAATTAATACAACGGCGCAAAATAAATCCAGGTATTGCGTTTCCGGGCACAGCTATGTTCGTAGGCTTCCTCACGCCTACCTTTGACCTGGAACGGCGCATAGTTCACCTGCACGGATCTTTAGGGGTTACTATAAAACAAGCTCTGGCAGATATGCGACGTGTCCTCCTTTCCACTTGTCCTGAAGCATTGGTGCTTCTACAAGAAATGTTTATGTTGAATATCAACAAAGGATGAAGAAGAGTTTGATTGGAGATACTATGCCAAGACACATGGCAAAAGAGGAGGTACGATCAGGGATAAAGCGTAAAGTGGATATAGGCGGGTTAGATGAGGGTGAGGTTATAGTTGTTCAACCCGTAAACGCGCCTCAAAGAGGATACAGAAGGATCAATAATGGATATGTCAATTTTAGTGGAAGGAAGAAAAGTAAACCTTCTTAGTATCAGAAAAAGAACGTTGAAAAATGATGAAGAGTTGCTGGTTTTAAGATTTCCTCACTAATTATTCTTAACATTCCAAAGAAAACCATCTCTTCTCAGCTTAGATCACCAGGTTTCAGATAATTGTGATCAGGATTGTCTATGCTCTGAACTGAAAAAATTTGACATCTTAAAATATGTGGAGATGGCAGTACCATAGGAAACCATGTTTAGATGTTGTTTTGAGTTTTATCGTGTCTATGATAGCGCTGTCTATTTAACAAATGAATAGTTTTATAGAAATACTGGGAAACAACTTGATATTGAAAGTATTTTACAGCGCCCAGAGATTTACATTTCCGCTATATGTAGCGGTAAAGCGGAAGTTCAGCTATTATTTTCTAGCACACACAAACAAGATCTTTGTGAAATGGCAAGCCCAATTGTCTCATCAAACGGAAGGCTGATGGTATTATGTATTATTATTCATATTTATGGAGTGAATTTAGTATTACTCATGGTGGTTGAGTATTGCTGCCCTGGGTGTACAGAAAGTAGTGCTCGATTTAATGATCAATAGTGAGTCCTGTTGTTACCATGATGTCACCCAAAGCCCAGGCTGTCTGTGCCATTTTGTTGAGTTCGACATTTATTTCAACCATCAAACGACAATCGAATGACTAAAAATGATATATTTTTAAAGTACAAAACAAAACGTCATGCAGTTCTGCAGCACAGCTTTGAAGGTTCACTAGTCCCAATGACACGAAGAGACTGACTTACAGTGTAGTGTATATGCAGACTGAAGCAGACAGTTGTGACGTCACGGTAACAACAGGCCAACTGCAGGGTGCGTTATGAGCCGCCCTGTTAATACAATGACGTCACTCATTGCCTGCGCAGTCTTGTTTTGGGGTTGAATATTCGATGTTTGTTTAATTGGGGTTTAACGTCGTACTCAAAGGTATTTCACTTATATGACGACGGAGACAAATACAAATGTACAAACAGATAAGCTTCCTGTTCCTCTTTAGCTCTGAGAACACCAAGGTAACAGAAAGCTCCTCTTTTCTCGCCTCTTACGATAGACTGAGGAAGCCGTGAGAATTTTACAGGACTGGCAAACCCACTCCCCCACGGGGCCAAACCACCCGTAAAACAATATTTAGAAATATTCCGTATAATAATTGTCGAATGATTTGGGAAGGTTACGATTTGTACATGTATAATGTAGCTACTGAGTTTAAACAGTTCTAATCGTGTAATTGGCCCGCGGAAGATCTCTCGCGGACCTAAATCATGAAT
>JAVFBX010030083.1:0-17900 GCA_034783855.1 Mopalia kennerleyi | reverse complement strand
ATATGCGGCTTACAACATTAACGCAGATGAAAATCGGACAATTTCTGCTTGTTTTGGCTGAATTCGTTGTTTACCACAGCCCCGTGTTATCTGTGTTTTTATTTTTATTGGACGACTAAAACTCTGACCTGTCGTGAACCCCAGTCCGCTTGAACAGCCTCAGTAGGGTGTTCGCCTTAGATCTCAATATAGCGACAAACAAAACCCGGGGAGCATTTTTGAGATCTGATGTTAATTAGATTGCCTTATTGACAAACGCAGTATGGTGTTTCTTACATTTACCCAGGTTTTAGTTATCAGAGTTTGATCTGTATGTGTAAGACTGATAACGAAATTAATGCACCGTTTTCTAAACAAATTAAAGCACCAGCGTGTCAGTCATTGCTTCTGTTCTGTCTTTGGCATTTAGTCCGTTTGGAAAACTTGCATATTTGTTGAATCTCCCACGGCCCACAATTCTCCAACAAATAAACCTCAAATTAATTTGATTAATTATATAAAGTAATTAAATAAATACAAAGGTTTTGGGTTCGATTTAATGTTTGAAATATATTTAAAAATTAACCTATCAGAAAACCAACTGTAGGATAACCGGACCATATAACGGCCGTTTTATTTTTCAACGTTTAATATGCACTGTTACCAGATTATCTAGCCGGGGTCGTAGTTAACACGAGAAGAGTCCGGTTCACACGAGAGTACCGCGTTGCGAGCCGGTGACTTTCTCAGTTCAAATATGTCCAACAGTAGGGGAGCTGCGGATTCCCGGGTTGACAAACTTTGACGACAGCAAAGGAATCTGTGTTTACTGATACCGTCAGCAGCCGTCGGAGGTGTAAAAGACCCCATGCAGTTTTACTTTGCTTGATTTGTTGTTATTGTTCGATTTTGCGAAATATGGTTTCTTATCTTCTTTCTGTACTGTAATGGTATAGCCCGAGACCGTGGCCTCCAGAGAACAGATGTTTACCTACTAGAATAAAGTGTCTCCGAGGCAGTTTAGAACGCTTACCAAAGCTTTGATAACGCGTTTGCCGTCCAACTACTGAAATATTAAAAACGTTTTGGCTGAGGTAATGCGGAAAGCAAACAACCATACTGTGGTTATAACGACAAATAGACCAGTATCTGTGCGAAAGAAACAAGATAATTTAGGCCTAAAAGTTTTTCTAGAAAAAGTAGTTTCATTTAAAATTCTCCTCTTTCCTGTTACACGTTGGATTTGTCCCTACATAGAGTATATAAATACATAACACAGGTTTTGCAACCAGAGAGCCAAATTACTCCTCTGCACTTCAAACGGCCTTTCCAAACAAACTTACTAAACGTTATGTCCTCACGGTATCGCGTTTCAGATGCCCACTTTTCACGCATACATAAACATGATTAGTAATGGTTCTACGCTATTGAGTACTAAGGTACGGTGGTTAGTACATGATAAGTACTAAGGTGTGGTGAGAGCAGCGCCCTCTACGTGACGTCACAGATTGTAGCCTACGTGATGTCGTCGTGAGAGGTCACCGTAGTGCATGGAAATTGTGTCGTCTACTTGTTTAGGAATTCTGGCGGTTACATTGTGTACAAGTCCATGACGAGTTTTGCTCCTTTGTACATAATAAGTAAGGGTTATGCGTTATTAAGTACCAAGGGGTGGGTGGTTAGTACCCCAATACATGATAGTAAGTGCTGTGCGTTATTGAGTACTAAGGTGCGGGGAGATCGAGCAGCGCCACCTACATGACGTCAAACATGTTTACGTTATGACAGTGGTTTGAGGCGTTGACTCCGTGGCCTAGAGAAATGCGATGCAAGTTTTATATACTTTTACGGAGAATGGGTGTCTTGAGTCGGCGGTTTTAAAAACTTGATGTATTCAATTAATTCTATGCCCGACGTATGGACAGTGTTAATGATGGAGCCGGATGTCAAGTAATGTTATGCAATAACTTTTACGTTGAAAAAAATGTGCCACTGCGTCAAAAATTTATTTAAAAGTGTCGCCTGACGTAATAAAGAGAATGTCACAACAACGCAAAGAACGTAGTCTTGATGTCCCAGAACACCGTCGTGGCACAAACGGGCGGTCGGAGTGGGCGTTTAAATGCCATAGTTACTAATTCACTAATGGGTGAATTAAACTAACTTTGACGCCACTGCCAACAGAGGCAAGAGAGGCCAACCCAACACGCAAAATAAATACATCGCCAAACGGATGAGATAAGCTTCTTGATGTCTCTGACCTCCTTGTGAACCAGGGTAATTTCAGCTCCTACCCAACCGTTTCACGATATTGAAGAAAAAAGAACTTTTGTTCCTGGCCTCAGCAGTAAAACGACAATATGAAGCACTCACATTAATTTGATTTCGCGTCAGGCGTCTAAATATTAACGCGGTGCATTATTCCTTACGTTTATGGCGCGGATGGTACTTCATAGATAGAGGTCAATTGTACATTAGTAATCTATCGATGTTTGTATGCTTATATTCCAGTTTGAAAACAGAATATACCTTCGTCATCTCTGGCTGTTAGTGGTTGCCATGGTGATAATGTGAGCTGTCCATTCACACGGTGCATCCTTCAATCCAGGCGACAAAGACAGTTGTTTTAGGAAACTGTAACAAATATAATTTATTGATTTTTTTGGACAGAAGAAAGCGATGCTCAGGTTTGTCTCACCGTAGTAACTGAGCGAACATCGCTTCAGACCTGTTGTGTAGACTGCCAGAGACCACAGCGAGGGGCCATGTGAGATGTAGTTCGTCATACAAGGTAGGCGAATCTAATTTTTCTAATATTTCCGGGTGGGTGGTGGGTGAAACTTCATGTACCCCGGGAATCTCGTGGCTACGCGGCAACACGGAGCTGAGTGGTTGTTGTGTTTTTCGCTGTGAATTCGCACGGTTTTTTAAAAAATATTTTTCGCTTGTTAGTATGTCAGGAAGGCCTATCATTAATTGTTTCTATATTGACATCGAGGGTGGTTTTCTGGCATGTCAACTGAATCTAACACAAACCCTAACCCTGAATCTACAATTACGTCCTATCTTCTATGACGGATTTATGGGTTTCCTTGACCGATTCGGTTCACTCGGACGACATATGAAACCTATAACATTACGTACGGTGATTAAAAGCAAATAACTACACAAACTACTAATTTTGAAAAAGAACCCAAATTATATGTAAAGTTCGTTCAAATAATATATACAGAACGCCAATCCACTCATATAACCCCAGCTGCAAGTGATTCCACGATCCATTCTTTAAGCTATGTGAACTATTTAGTTCAAACACTGTCTATCCTTTAACGTTTTGGTAATAATGATTTAAAGGTTTAATAAATGATAATGTGTGCATATCAATACCTAATGTTACTACACAAAATGGAGTTTGGTAAACAAAAAGTATCCATTACATTTTGTGATTGCGGTTATTTCATTCATTTAACAGTGTGTCCTTCCAATGGGTAACCATCCTCTACGTTTATAACAAAAGAGGACAATCACAGGACACTGGACAGTAGGCCTACATCACAAACAAATCGGCTTCGTGTCGCCCCATAGCTCTCCGACCACCAGGGAAACCGGATTTTTTTTTTTAGTTCCCTCCGAACAGCTCACCCAAGGCCAAATATATTTACAAAGACTTGCCAGAACTAACACAACTCGCAAAGAAAACGTTCTTTGGGTAAATAATCTTTGATTAAATTAGATCGGTTTCTTTTGGTCTGAAACCTTCCGAAAATGTCTATGTTACAATAATATGGTTTATTTGGCAACGGCCTGACAGTAGCTTCTCGAACATTTGCTTGTCAAAATGGGAAATTAATCCTGATAGAATTGCTGCGGGTCCGTTGCTACTGAACGAATGGCTCTGATCACAACGGGTTCAGCGATATTTGCTCCGCTGGAATGTTGCTCCCGCTACATGTGATCGAATGTCGTTGGAGCAAGATTCTGTTTTGGTTTTGTTTCCATGGAGGTTTCAAATCGTACTTATTTCACTCATATAATTATACGGCTTGCTGTCCAATTGGGTGGAGAAAAATCACACTTAACGCCACTGACGAGACAGGCCAATCAACTATTTGCATAAAACCGACTATCACACCTCAATATGTCAGGGACCGCCTAGTTTTTCGAAAACATTGAAGATATGACGTTTTAAAGAAGAGAGCATTGCTTATACGGAATCTTTGATTATGATCGATATTAATTGGTGCTGTACAGCTTTTAAAGAGACAAAAAAGAAGCCAACAGCCGCAAGTCTAACACAAGAATTTTGTAGTAAAAACACCTTTAATAGGGTAACATCAGTCCCTGTGATGTGGTAAGGATGTGCCAGGAATCTGCATTAGTACGTGCTACCATTGATTTACATAATTACGACTAAAGAGTTAGAATTTTTATATTGTTGCAATTTTTTAGGTTTTGAAGTTTTTGGAAAACATTGCTGATATGACTTTTCAAAGAACAATACAATCTTATTGAAGACACCTTTGCTACGAACTTTTGAGCAAAAGAACGCATTACTGCTAATATTTGGGAAAAGCTATTAAGTCTAAAAGCTAAAACTATATGTTTTGGTAGCCATTTAAAATTTAAAACATCAAAATCTAAGAAAGGGCGAGGGTCAAGGTGCCGCCTTTGTCACGGAAGCGTCGAATATGAGGAAGCCGGGAGAAGAAATCGCAGCTAATTTTGGCTATGATTTTTTTCCGTTATTTTGATTATATTTTGGAGGCTTTTCGGAAACATTGTTGATTTGCCTTTTAAAGAGCAATACAACTATATTGAATAGAGCATTGCTACGGAATCTTGGACAAAATAGCGCCGTTCTGACTTATATTTTGGCAAAAAATTAAAGCCTTAAAGCTACAACTATATTTAGATGGTAGCCATTTAAAATTTAAAAGATCAAAATCTAACAAAAGGGCGAGGACACAGGACCCACATAGGCCGCGGAAGCTCTGTGAAATGCATGCAAAGCGGCAATATAGCCTGATTTTGCAAATATATTCTGAGCAAGATCGTTATTTTACTATCCATGTTTAAAAAAAAAAATTGTCCAGAAAAGAAGCATGCTTACTTCAAGATGCGAAAGCATTTGTCCAAGGTAACGAAATTGGTCAATCTAATTAAAATCAGAAAAGGTCAAGCTTACTGGGGTTCACGAAAGTTCACAGTTTCAGTTGTCCAATAGAAACACAGATAACAGAAGTCAGCCAAAACAAGCGAAGTTGCCATATTTTTCTTCTGTGTTGATATTGTAAGTCCCATGTAACAGAGGAAAATGCAACTTCACTCGAAGTTTATTATTTAAATGGTGTTTGTTGAGTGCATGTATTCGTTGGTCATGTGAAAATACTCAGTCGGGAAACTTCGGCCTGTCGGTGGGAATCTTCGGCTTTTACGAACCAGAATTGAGGAGCAGCTCTGTGATTGGTAAATTTAAGAAACCAATCGACATTGTAGGTGGGGTGATTGCGTTAGATCCCAATATAGCGAGGGAGGGTTTTTGAGATCTGATTTTAATTAGATTGCGAAAATGGTGAGCCTCTCAAAACCAAAATCATTTCTATTTGTACTTCATCGAGAGTTTTGGATTTGCCCGTATATGTGGATGATCTTTTAGAGTTGTTCTTTTTTAAATCTCATCAACAGTGTTATCTTATAATACAATTGCAGCCCGTCGCAGATTCCACTATGGCTGTACTACAACGAATAGTTTTACATATTGCTATGCTAAACTGTTCAATCACATACAGCACATCTATCAAACACACCTCCAGACCGTACGAGTACATTATTTCCCTTCCATTCAGGCTTTTACATTTGCAATCTCTGTGATGTTATTGTTTTCTTCATTCTGTCTGCCTTTCTTTTTTTTTCTCTATCTTAATTTTTTTACCCATTTGTTAAAACCCCATGTGCTCCCCCACTCTCCTTATATTCACCCCTGATTATTGTTTGTTGGCGATGATATCAATAATGGTATACGTGACCTATATAAGGCTTTGACGATGTCATAAGTGAAAAAAAACCCATAAAAGTACGCTTTAAAACCTTTTTCACACAAATATACCGCCAAACTATCACATTGTTTGTTAGCGACGATATCGATAATGGTTCACGTAACCTATATAAGGCTTTGACGATGTCCTAAGTGAAAAAAACATAAAAGAACGGCTTAAAACCTTTTTCACACAAATATACCGCCAAATTATCACATTGTTTGTTAGCGACGATATCGATAATGGTTCCCGTAACCTATATAAGACTGGCGATGCAATAAGTGAAAAAAAAAAAAAGTATGGTTTAAAATCACTATCACACAAATATACCGACAAATTTCCACATTGTTTGTTAGCGACGATATCGATAATGGTTCACGTAACCTATATAAGACTGACGATGTAATAAGGGAAAAAACATAAAAGTACGGTTTAAACCCACTATCACACAAATATACCGTCAAATTATCACATTGTTCGTTAGCGAGGATATCGTTAATGGTTTCCGTGACCTATATAAGACTTTGGCGATGTCATAAATGAAAAAAAAAACGGCTTAAAATCCCTATCACACAAATATACCGTCAAATTATCATACTGGAGTTTGAAGTGAACTCCAGTATGATCTTGTTCCAACCAACTGCCCGTATGTTTCATTTTAACTGTCAGTCTTTTGGGCCTACTCTTCGTCCATTCTCATTAGAATTCGTTTATAGCTACAGATTGCAGCTTGTGTACATAGCCGTCCAAACTCCATTGAGTGGCTGCACTGTGTCAGACACCTTTTCAAACATAATGATATTTGACATGAATGCGTGGTGGCTCGATCACTCAGTGCTTGGTACGTTGGACATGCTAACTGTTCGTGTTTACATGAAATCGATAATCACCAGCATGTAAAATTGACGCATTTTTCTACTGTTTGTGTACAGAAACATAAATAATGCCAGTCAGTACAAACCATGACTTGAATCTCTCTTTGCTATTAATGAAACCAACAATGATAGCCAAATTCTGTTAATACATATCCTGTCAATGGAAACCATTTAGGTGGGTGTCTGAGTTAAGCGAAGGTCCATGGTGGACGTTTAGTGCAATCAGATACAGAGCAATGAAATTAAAATTACAATTCGTATAATGCAGTTTTAAAATTTTGTTGCTCATGTTAAAAAATGTACATTATAGTGGACCATTGTGATACGGCAGTTGACATTTAGGTACCGTAGAGTGGGATGAAGCTGGCCAGCGGGTTGAAGTCTTTTTATTTTCTCTTATTTTCCAATGAATTCAAGGATTTAGTCTGCATTTTTCATTGACCCAAAATGGTCCAAGCAGAAAAGGGTTCTCTGAGGGACATGAAAAATACAAACTATAAATGCTGCGATTCAATGAGAAAACAAAAATGAAAAGGGGCCAACTACACCCCACTCTATACGGTACACGAAAGTAACACGATTTAATACTTTTATATAAGAATACCTGCATCCCCTGTGGTATGTTGGTTATATTGGAATTTAAATGGAGAGAGACCAGGCCTCAGGTATAGGCCGACTAAGCAGGGGAATGATTTATAGAGGCGGGGCACAACCAGAGAAGTAAGAAACACACAAGGAGTGCTGGGAACAAACTACTAAAATCTTCTCAAAGTAGAATTTAACTCAAATTAATGCCAACAAAAAAATTATTTGTCCATATTGTAATGGCCCGTGATAGCTCTATCATAGTTAGTCTGATTGACTATTAGAAATATATATACATATAAGAGGCAAGTGAACGGTTGTTTCTCTACAATAAACATATAGGTATATATAAAGTCCGAGGGTGCAATATACCTCTGCTTTGTCGTTGTCAACGTGCAATGACATACACGTGTCCATGATGTGTTGATAAACGAAAGGTGTCTATTATCAGGAGGGATGAACTGATATGTAAGCATGATTGAATTAATAGAGATCGCACGCTATAACCCCATGATCAGATTATATGGTGTTTATGGTCTAAGCATAGCCATTAAAGCCTAATTAAATTAATGTTGACTCGGTTATGCTCAGAGAAGACCGAAATCTGTTCGATATATGTATGATTAATATACCACGCATTATACAAATGACATATATGGATAGCCGAGAGGAATAATTTGCGACACGTGGCATTATCATTAGGCCTATGTAAGAAAAGTTACAGCCGCCACGTGCAGTTAAGATCACGCAAGTGTAATTGAATACATGTAGAGAGAAATATGTAGTTATACAACGAGAGCCAGTACCTTAAAATAAATATCGCCCCAGAAGTTTCTATTCATTTTGAAAATATCCTCTGAAACCAAAGGAACGACCATATTGACTGTTCGAAACGTATACACATTTTAGTAAGTTATGCCAAAAAATTAATGAGTTTTCGTTAGGTGGCAGAAGTAGCGACTGTGGTGACCTCAATTGATAATCTAGTAGCGCTAATTTCTCTTTCCAACTTTTAAAAATATATACATATCTTGTTTACAAGTGTAACAAATATTTATATTATTGTACAAATTTTCTCTCTTCATTTATTCAAAATATATTATTGTACTTAATATTTACTAAATCTATTCTTTGTTTTTTAGTTTCAGATTAAAGATTTGAAATGGATCAGACACTGTTAAGTCAAAGTTCAAGCGGAATTGAACTGTGGGACACTGGCGGTGTGTTACAAAACCAGACAACAGCGATAAAAACGAAAACGGATCCACAAGACGACTTTTTGAAAGAAAATGACTTGGAAAGCATATCAAAGACAACAAGTTTAGCCATTATTATGCTGGTTTCTTTAATTGGCAATGGAGTTATTCTAGTGAAGGTTGTTAGATATCCCAAGATGAGAACGGTGATGAATGCTTTCGTTTGTTCTTTATCAGCAAGCGATCTCCTGGTAACCTTGTTTTCAATGCCACTTACATTTACATCCTCTATTACGAACAGCTGGCCGTTTGGTCACGTGGTGTGCATTTTTCATCACTATTCAATGAGCGTATCGGCAATTTGTGGATCTTTTATCGTGCTTTATATCTCCCTTGATGTGTATATAGACGTTATTCGGCAGTGTCAAAGTAAAATTACTGACAAAATGGCGGGCATCCTGATTGCTGTGGCGTGGGTTTTTGCCATGGGGATTTCTGTACCGTGGAACATTCGGGCCATACTAGCTCATCCTGAATTGACTACTCACAACAGAGGTGATAGAGAAAACGTCTGCCGTATTTTTCTTCCTGCACCTCATAAAGAAGAAGTGTATCGATACATTTTGATGATTGCAGTGGGACACATTATCCCTCTCTTGTTCATATTGTTTTGTTTTATAGTTATATGTAGTCGTGTTTATTCCGTTCATGTTAAAATCCGACCATCAGTAGTACCTCTGAAAGACATGCTATTTCAGTCCGAACTGCGGACAGCAAGTACAGTTATAACACTAATCTCCGTGTACGTCCTTTGCTGGTTGCCCTATATAATTTTGTTAATTGTCTCTTGCGTGCCTAATATTTATCCGACAGAATTTTGGTATGAATTATCCATTTGGATAACGTGGGCTAATAAAGCTGTAAACCCAACCATCTATGCTTTGAGAAACAAGACTGTCTTGCGGTATTTACAAGCCTGTGGGAAATGTTGCCTAAAGCCGAGAATTCGTCAGTCGGAAAAGTATATCTGGAAAGGCCCACGTAATCTACCATCAGCTTTTGTGTCGGAGAAGCGTACAGGCAACTTTAGTACCGCTATGTTTTTTGCCCGTTCAAGTATTGACAGCGATATCGCTCTAACAAGAAGTTCTGGAGATTGGGGGTTGCCGTCTTTGGCTTGATTCTTTATTTTTACAAAAACAATATGCATGTGTTTGTTTATGTTCGCTGACTTGTATATATTTATAAAAAATACTAATACTGGCTCAGTGATGGTGATTATTTAAACCGTGTGAATTATCTCGTGAGATAAATTTATGAATAGATCCCTATTTGGAGTTATTATGGCTAATATAACGTGTATATCGTTATACTGTTATCTACATAAGACTACTACTTATTTCAGTTGCAATATAATTGAATTATTAAAGAGTATTGACTAAAGACTCTATGGTATTTTTTGTGGTGACGTTAGTATATATATATATAGGCTATATCGTTTGGAGAGCTGCCAGGTTAGACATTTAAGACTGCGTCGGTTATGAGGCCAGCATGTGACTCGTGCGGCCTTCTATTGTAAATATTGTTCAAACTGGACCAGAAGGTTATAATATAGAAAATACTTGTATAAATTATGCATTTTTGATACACACCAGTGCTATAGATTTGCCTTAAAGTGTTATGCAAACCTGAATAGAAGATGTTCGAGGTGCGAAATGCAGCATCGATATCCCGTTCAAAAATTATTATGGTAACCGATACAACAAAATATTCTACAACATTTTAAATAGGGAGATATCAAAAGTTAAAAGCAGCCCGAATATTTAGTGTTAGGGTCACTTTGGTAAATGACTTGGTAACTCGTGTTTAGTGATATTTTTATAGCATATTGTTTCTCTCTCTAAAATATTGACTATTATTCAATATTCACCAAAATTATTTCACCAAATTTTTTGGCAATAAACTAAAAGATATACTTAAATGATGGAACTTGTTTGAATATTTATTGAATAATAGTCAACGTTATATAGAGGCAGAAACAATATTGAATGGAAAGCCCACTATACACGTCATCATGTTAATGAAAGCTTTACCCTGACACAGAGAACCCCACTTTTCATTTTTCGTATTACCATCGATTCAGGCTTACGTGATTTCTGTTCTTCCCCTTTGAATAATATCGTTGGTTCACAGTATATTACATGTTAACAAACATTGATAAGGGATGTCTATCAACAAAATTTAGTATCGCAGGGACATAGTAATTGTTCACACACTATAATAACCTTAATGGTTATCATTTGGTCTACTTTTGTCAAACGATATATAGCGGGTGATTTTCATTTATATTTCTTTTGATTTGTTCTTGTTGTACACCAGGGGTGCCAAGTCTTCAAAATACTGAGATTTTTACTGAAAACAAAATCTCTTTTTTATTGTCATATTGAACTGTTTTCATTTTTTATTAGGCATCAGAAATGGAGTGTGAATTGAGTTTTAAACAAATCATACTCTAAAACGATGTATCAAATTGAGTTTATACTCTAACTTAAACACCCAATTAGGGTAGTAAAATTGGACTTTTATGAACCCCTGTAACACATTTACAATGTGTACAGTTGGTCTTGGGGCATCATGTTCTGCGACTGGTGTTTCTCTTGTATCCATTATTCACGCTGGTGATTTTCTTCAGTATTGGGATATCACACCCAGGAAGGTACTATGTGAAAAACAGGAGTCGAAATTAACCGAAAATATTTTAAACTGAATGGTATATAAGTCTATACAAATCACATATTTGGGACGCTATGCTTTCAGATAATGCCAATGTTCGACATTTCATAACAACTGTTTATAGAAAAAAATGAACATGCAAGTAATAAAATCCTTACATATCTTCAGATTGTATTAATTGTTATACCCTTCTATAAGGGTGTTTCTTTTGCGATCGGCGATGC
Source organism: Mopalia kennerleyi (assembly GCA_034783855.1). Taxonomy (NCBI): domain Eukaryota; kingdom Metazoa; phylum Mollusca; class Polyplacophora; order Chitonida; family Mopaliidae; genus Mopalia; species Mopalia kennerleyi. The sequence goes on along the minus strand of JAVFBX010030083.1, from coordinate 6,273 downwards.
TGGGGAATTCGTTATAGCTTGTTCTGCCGGGGTTCGGAAAAACTATATCTTGGGTGGGTTATAATTGGGCCGACGTTTCGACACTCCTGTTATGACTGAGCGCTGCGAAAGGGCGAAAATAAGGAGCGAAATGTCCACCGCGTCCTTTTCTTTTCGTTTTACGAGAGACTGCACACAGGACAACATGTATGTAAAAAAATCACCCTCTCGCAAAGGGCAGTTTCTGTGAAGAGTAGCATTGCTGTTTTTTTTTTGCTCTGGAGGAAGATTTTCTAGCAGTATCAAAACATCTCCCATTTTTCGGTTGTGCTAGTGTCAATTATTGTTGGAATACACCGCTATCATATAAGTGCAATGCCATTTAGCACGGCGCAAAACACCAATCAATCATTCTAAAAAAATCCAAAACAAGGATTACCTTTAGCGTTGGACATGAGTGCATTCTTGAAACAAATATAAATCTTGAACCAAATAAATATTCTTAGCTTAGACAGAATTTGAAATTTTGCACACATTTATAATAAATGTGTATTGTTCTTTTTTGTATTGTTTCTCTGGTCAGTTTAAACAAACAGTTTACTTCAAATAAAGAAACAATTGAAGGTCATTTACGTTTTTCATTTCATCTTCAATGATTTGATTTATAAACAACCTTTGACAGGTAAATTTTTACAGTAAGAAGTTACAAAGAATGTAAACTTCAAGGCTAACATTGTAACTTTTAAAAGACTAAAAACAGAATAAAAACACCCTCCCTTAAACCCCCAAACTTTGTTAAGCAGCATTTTAATTGAATGATTTATCATCGTCTTTCATGTAAAAAAAAGTGGTGTTTATTGGAAAACTAGGAGGAAACCTCGTAAAACTCACATTGCGACCAGTTACCAGTGAAACCCAATTATCTAAGTTGGGACAAAAGGCATGAGATAACAGAAGTTGTGTTCACTTCAGATATTTGAGTTCTTTTCCTTTAGAAAACGTACATGTTCGATCCACAGAAAATGAATTTACGTCATTCATTCTACAGATTAAACAAACAACATACATTTCCATTTCGATCAAATCTATACATGCACTGTATGAATGGTAATGTATAACACACAAGCAAACAATACACAAATCTATTGTTTAAATAATGGTAATGATGTTGATAAAGATTTGATACAGTTGTTGTATCTCGCGATTATGACTGTCATGTGCGTCCATCAATCAGCTCAGGAAAATCCCATTAATTCGCAGGGTGTGTTTACTTTTCTCTTCTGTCATCATCGTCATACGGCTATAATTACTGACTTATACAAGACAAATCGATCGCATGTGCTACTTTGCGAACCTTGCACAGCCACCTACGGGACTAATTAGCAGAACCATATGTTGACATGACACGCCTCGTGATTATTAAACATACATGTGCTGGGAGCAATGGCAAATATATCGGTATGTTACGTACAATTATTTTACCTTTATCGATAAATCAAAGTTTTACGTTGTTTTCCTGCAAGAGTCACCAATGTACGCCTCTTTTGTTCTCTTGGTACCTCACGATTTCGCAAATTCTGTTGCCACAGAGCTTGATACGGGGTAATTTCTGACCAGCTTTTCTCCACGGCAGACGTGTTCCGAGGGACGTCTCCAAGACGTCTCATTGCAATGGTAGAATTAACCCAGCTAGACACCCTTACGTCACTATCCTCAAAATGTCTTTTAGATCTAGGTTTGGGTGAAGAGTTCATTAATTCTCCAACATTGTTTTGCCTTAGTAAAGGTCTACTTTCTTCAACAAATTCCACAGTAAATTTGTCAGTCGTTTCTTTGACCATGTGCTCTGTTTGGTGTACATGAGCATCTTGACCGTGCAAAACTGAAAGTCTCTTGTCGCCCTTAAGCTTATCAGATGGTACAGATGACGCAAAATCTCGTATGTCATCGTTGACGTCGCTCATGGGAGGGTTGGTCTTATGAACCGCCATAAGATCATCTATGGCACCTTGACCCAATACCATTCGTGCTCTCTGTAACAATTCCTTTGTGTCAGAATCTAGCAGTTCTTCCAGCCCTACGCCCCTTTGTGCCTCGTCACGTTCTAAAAGTCTTGTGTATAGTTTGTGTAACGATTTCACTACTTGCTCTGCCCTTTTAACAAAGTTTGTACTTTCCGGGAGAGATGGTCTACTCGCTGGTGGTTTCTTCCATATAAATTTGTCCTTGGTTTCTCTCCTGGGTAGTATTTGAGTCCTTATCTCGGGGTTGATCTTGAACGATGAAACATACAATGACGGAGAGTCAGTTGGGTGGGTTTTTAAATTTTGGAATCCTTGAACTTTCGGAATCTGAGGGGGTAGGTATAATTGTTTGGATTTTGCCCTGGACAATTGACGATGCCTTGTCCATGGACTTCCAGCTTGGTTATAAGTCGGTCCTTGATTATATACGGATGAGAATGGAGAGAATCCCAGATAAGTCAAATTCTCTTCTGAAACTCCAAATCTATTCCTTAGTCTCTGTTGCCTTTGCGTCTCCTTCCGGAGTCCTTTCGCCAGCGTAGGAGTTTTGATTTGAAGTGATCTCAAACGTTCTGTAACACTCCATTTCTCGTGGTCTCTTACTCTCTGTCCCGCGCTTTTGGCTCTATCCAGATATTTGCTAAGCGAATCGAGGTGTCTCTGTTCTCTGGCGTTTATTTCCCGTGTTCGTAGAAACTCTTTTGCGTCCAGAATTACCGAGCTGTTATTTATTGCTGAGTCATGGTAGAGATGACCTAGCTCTGGTAACAAACTCATTGTTATTTGGTAACGGTTGGTTAAGAGTTTATCGAATATTTCAACGCATTAACATCACATGATGTTGTCTACATTTGGTTTCCTTAATGTGTCACCTTAAAGTTAGCTTTTCTAATAGTTATACGTTTTCAGTTTCAGTCTATCGTTTTCTTATACTGTGTTCAAATATAACTTCAAATATATAATGTCCACATGTAGAACTGACAACGTCTTGAAACACAAAGTATTTCCCACGCTTGGAACTGAAGAACTACATTCGGAGTAAGCAGTTAAATGTTACTTGCCTCGTCCATGCTAATACAGACAGTCGTTTCACATTGGTTGAATCATTACCTTGAAAGATCTGCCCTTGTTGTTGTTGCTTTGAAATACCATAAATAACTTCAACTCCCCTTGTCTAAATAAAGAAAATGTTCACTGATGGCTCCATGCACATTTACCATTTCACTCAATTCCAAAACATCCCAATCGAAACCCGGCACTTCTTTTTTGTTGATATAGGATATTAAATGGCAAATCCACTATAGTTTGTCTGTAGGTATTCAAAGAGTTATAGACAGTTCAAAAACGTTTCGCTGATGTAGAGCTTGCTACAGTACCTGGAGGGTTGCTTTGAAACTGATATAAGTGCCACCCTTCCAGTCAAGGCACCTAAAAGTATGACGACTGGTAAAATGTTATGAAGATTTACACTGCAGATCGATGTGTTTCCCAGATGCATTTAAAGCAGTCTCTGACAGCCAGTGGAAACTAAGCCAACATTTAATAATGACATACCAGTCGCGTGCGATACGAAAACGTGTTAAGGTAATAATTTCTAAATTTTTTCTATTGATAATAATTATGAAAAGAAGCACAAAGTTTCTTTCTTGTCCAAATTTTGCCATTGAATTGTGCGAATAATATAAGAAAATTTCCATTTGTCAATTTTTGATATGTATTTTAACTCCGTAACTGTACAAGTGGTAATAGTCCAATTTCAAAACTATTACAAATATTTAGCGGATATACAGTAGGCCTACACGGTATTGTAACAAGCTTTTAGTCACTTGAAGAATAAATCCCTTCTTTTCAAGCGTCACTTTAAATGCATTCCTATAGCCATTGACACTTTAAAATTGGTTCTGTATTCTTGTGTTAAGTTATACAAACACGGTGTATTCTTCTTTAGAAACTGTTTAAAACGCAAATATAGACAGACTTAAAGTCGTTCAATAACGGTGCATTAAGAGCCATTTCTGGGCTATTTTGTATCGGTTTACGAAACTAATTTAAGTAGCATACATGTAGCACTTATTAGTCAGTAGCAGCTCCTTCTTAGTTACTCCGCGCATACATGTAAAGCAGGTGAAATGTTAAGGGCTAGACACGTGTGGTCAAAAGGTATTGTACACCATGTAGGTATATTCAGGTAAAGCATTTAATCGAAAACGCTATAAGGCCTCACTTCCGAGCACTCTGAAATAAGCTGACGTGAGGAGGAGCAAATAATAAGGTTGACCAGAAGTTAGAACATGGGAGTACTATGCAGCAGAAAGCCTTTGTATTCCCGTTGATATTAAACTTAAGTCAGTATGTAGAAGGATCTCTTGGATATACACACTTTACGAATATCAATGAATCTTCACCTGCGTACAAGGATTCACTATAATTCCAGATACTGTTTTCTGCAAAAAACTCTCTTTATTGGTCGTAAAGCTTCGATCTCATTCCTCGGGCCATTTTCAACTAGACAGCGATAGCTGAAATGAAATTGAAACATTATGACGAAACAACAATGCAGTTGTTATCCATATGTTATTCTGAAAGCGATGCTCCTTTCTGCAATAAAATGCATATATGGATAAAATGGGCATCATTTATTTTGTTGAATAATGCTCTCTTACTTTCTAATCGAGCTATATCCATTTTATAATTGGATCGTAAAACATTGGGCAATGTTTAAACTACAGTCAAATTCATCCAAGCGGACATGTCTTGGTTAACAGAAGAGCTCGACAAAAATTGACCAATCAACTATCTTTCTTTTCATAATAGGTATCTATACGTAATGAGACCTATAGGTCTATATATACAGAGTCGACTGTTTATAGTAGGGTTTACCATTGATAATTCACGCATATTATTAACCCGTAACAAACAAGAGTGTGAGTCGCGTGATGTCATGGACAAGGTTGGCCACGCCCAAAATGTCAGCTACCAGGGTGGTCGTGGGTAGCCTAGGTATATATCTGTAATCCTCAGGTTATTTAATAAAATGAAGAAACGATAAGCCATATTAAAGTATATTTAACGGTAACCTTTCAAAGGATATAGGGGTTAATTCAGTCGGGAGCATCGCTTTAACTTGTAAAATAAAACAACTTTTGAAGCTCGAATAATTTCTAACTTCTCAATACCGCTCAAAGAAATTTGTGTTTTTTTCTATCTTTAAATACAAAGTCTCTAGAAATATAGGAAACCTTAAATATAACCTGCGGTTCTTCTTCTGATGATAACCAGAAGAGTGGAAGATCGTCACGAAGGTTTACAGTTTATGGCTTTACCGCCATGAAATGTTTAGTAGAGCTATTTAAACTCAGAAGTAATATCCTTATAATTTGAAGAACGTATTTTGGTCTCGTAATATTGTCTTTCCTATTGTACATAAACGCGTTTGGAGTGGAGTCACGTGACGTCGAATTTAATATGAGTTTTATCCACTATATTATGACTCGAAATTCAAACAAATGCAATGTGGTATTCTATTGTGTCGTCACGTGATAAAAATTGAAAGTCTTCATTTGATGAAACATTAACATGATGAAGAAGTTTTAATTATTATGCACAGCTGAATCCATTATCAGTTTTATAGAACTCGTCTAAGTTTTCAACCCATTGTTGCAAGGGCTGTTCCTTGGCAGACTTTCTATACAACATAGTCTGTTAGATTTAATGGACTAAACACTGTTACCTATAATAATTGGCGATCTTTGTCATATTGACGGCCTTATATGACACGTTAAACACAAACACTATAAACGATCAGTATATGTGGACTCTTTACTTCTATACACTTATTCGTGATTAAAGATATAAAACGTGTTTCTAATAATAAACATGTATAACCCGAAAAGCAAAATCCATGGTAAACGTAATTGTTAGCAGGTTTTGGTGACAAAAAGAACAAAAGTTCTTCGAGAAACAATTATTTCGATGTTTTTAACTTTATCGGACAATTTAAGTGAAATTGCGTGAACACGGGAACACAGGATACTATTCGTGTATATTGGGGCTCGATGATATAACACTCCTGTTCACGGGGGTAATTTGGACCGGGTTTTAATCAGATTGCAGTGATGAATTTTGACATGTATTTTAAGTCCATCAAGGGCCTCCTAAACTGTGGCATAACAAAACTGTGTCTTTTGCCAATTTTAAAGAGGCACTAGCGCCCAAAATAAGGACTTTTGTTGTAATTACAGAATCGAATGAGTTATACTTATTTTTCTGA
>JAVFBX010029972.1:7828-17903 GCA_034783855.1 Mopalia kennerleyi | reverse complement strand
CAGAGGGGGGGTGTAAGTGGTGTAACAGAGAGGGGTTGTAAGTGGTGTAGCAGAAGGGGGTTGTGAGTGGTGTAACAGAGAGGGGTTGTGAGTGGTGTATGAGAGAGGGGGTGTAAGTGGTATATGAGGGGGGGGGGGTTGTAAGTGGTGTAGCAGAGTGGGGCGTTAGTGGTATATTTGAAGTAGTGTGCGAGGGACAAAACGACATGCCTTATGAACTTTAATATTTACACGGCAATACAAGGGTCATGACATTTCGATGATGACAGGGGAGCTGTTTATTCTGTTATTATATACTGAAGTAGATGTGAATCCTGCCCTGAGTCTTCACGGTTATTTCATAACAGTTTACAGATTCAGATATGTAATTGAATGACGTCTGCAAAATATGTGTAAAAGCGTTTTGTAGTGCGAGGGGGAGGGGTATGAGAGGGAAGGAGATTAGGTATTTAATGAGTATAACTGGGCGACTCGGTACCAGGTCTAACAGGATTAATAAACTAATCCTATCGGATACATTGGGGAGATTGTGCAGGGGGACAGCAGCTATACGGGAACAGACACAGGATGTCTTTTCCGCATAATGCAGTTACACCTTTCTCCAATTCAGTTATTTTGATATTAAATGAATATAAGTATTGCACAACAAAAAAATAAATATTTCCTTCCTTCATGTAACCCATTCTTTTTCTACTTCGTGGATTTAACATAAAGATAACGTTTTCGTTAGATTAGCACTCTATTCATTTTGTTTATATTGACAGGACTGCTACGTATAAGTTTAGATTAATTTTGACAATGCGTCAATATACAGAATAACGTATACATGTAAGTATAGCACTATAATATACAGTCTATTTATTGAGTTGTCTCTTAAAGTTCTCTTTCTTAGTAAATAAGATAAACTAAACAGATTGGTCACTTTTGTTATTGTTTTTTTTTTAATGTAACCAGTTGTCATCGACTCATCCCCCACCCAAGTAGAATTCATAATGAATGTTTAAAATTGTAGCATCTCGACCATATTTCAGACGATGCATGCATGTTGATTCAATATTTAATATAATTTCAACAATGACTTGTATCGATTTAAGTGCTTTACATGTACCATCAAATGTGAACTTTTCAAAATAGATATTTAAGAAGCGAGCTGAAATCCTTAAACCTGAATGTGAATAGTCAGAAAGTTCATGTCTTACCTGTTATCAAAGAGGCTACAGCCAGAGCCAACAAAGCCGTCCCATAGTTCACTTTGTCCGCCGGCTGATCAGCGTTGGTTCGGGAGCCTTTCCAATCCTCACTAAAACTGTATATACTCATCAAAACAAACGCCCAGAAATTAGTATATATGGTGGCGATGGTGGCCGTCACTGGTTTGATTCCACCCATTCTTCCGTCCCGGGTATAGCGTCCCCAATTTCAAAACTGTCGGTTAAAAAAATGCAGATGAATTTTGTTAATCAATAGGAAATCTGGTCGACAATTTTTAAGACAATAGTGCCGAAACACGTTCTCTATCTGCTCGATGATAAATAAAATATCAGTATTATATTTTCCGCTATTCGGCACAGGTGGTAGAGATTTTACCAGTGTTGTGGGCGAGTTAAGAAAGACTGGGAAAAGATAGTTTGGCTGCAGCTAGGTCGTGGGTGAGATATTTCTGATCGGGATGAACCCGAAATTGACACGCTAAGCAGATCAGTCTCTTAATCCAGTCACTAAGGGGGAGAATTCGGAGGGTTAAAACAGGCTTAGTGAAGACCACTACGTACCTAGCGCCCAAGAGGAAGGCCTGTCCGCGGTGTTAACTTCTCAACTTCTCACTAACTGAACAGCTTTCCTAGTAACTAGTCCCCTATATCGTACAGTGTTGTAAGTGAAAGTAACAAAAACAGCTGTACCCAATGTCCCGTTACTCGCCTTTGTGTATCGCATCAAATCTGACACAAGTCTAGCTTAACAACAGTATAAGAAAAGGCGGGACTTAACAAGCAATTGTACCCTCCACACGGAAGTCAGCCTTAATATATTTAGAGATCACATTCTTTTGATGCTTTGCTCACTTATTGTTGTTCTTCAAACCGATGACGTCCGCTGAATTAGTTTGACCATAATCAGTAACGATGAATGTCTGGAGTCACGATGTAACCACCGGGTTTCCTGCTCTATACAAATCAAAACTTGTCATATTTGTCACCCGGGCATGCGCTCTCATATTTTGAGGGGGAATTATTAAACATTTTCTTTTTTTACTTTCGAAACAGAAATAGCGATCGGAAAGAACTGAACCCTATTGCTGATTGGATGCTCACAGATTTGAAGTCACACGCTGATGAACGTGGTCCTGCTCGTGTTGTATGATCCGGGACTGACGGTATTCACAGCACGGGATTTTACCCCCTAGTGAGTCAAGGCGGAATGGAGCCATCTTGACCGCTGTGTCATTCTCCAGTATGCTATTTTGGACTTTCGAGCTGGCAACATTTAGGATTTGTGGTTAAGGCCAATTCAACAAATCCTTTCATTTTATTTTCCGGAGTGACAACAGATTTGTAAAGAAATGTTTGATCAGCACGCGCAGAAAACAATCCACAAATACGTCATGGCTTAATTAGTTTGATTTAATTACTAAGCGTGGGTACTGATTGGATGTTATTGTTTTGTTGGACCTGTCATTCACGTGAGATCAGCGGGAAATCCAACACCCGCTGACTTCTTCTATATTTGTCACTACCGTTTCTTCTCATATAAACGCCAAGAATTTGTTTTTTCACTAGTTGTGAAGTAACTAAGCTGCCGTTTGTACCGTGTACCAGTTTGAAAGAACTATTATCTTAGTGCATGAAAATCGGCTTATCTGTTTGTTGTTGGTGCGAATCCCCGTGAGACGGGAAAAGATGGGGGCCTCAAAAGAGACTGAAAAAGGAGGGGCCTTTGCGGCCATCTTGTATGCCGAACCCGGGGCCTTAGGTGTGATCGCAAACATTATGTCAGCACTGGTGGTGGCAATACAGAACATGTTGACGGGTTCGCCAACAGCTGTAGCCCTTACCCTATCAGGTAAACACTTCATGTTGTACACCTTTTTTTTATTCATATTTAAGCTTTCTTCGGTATAATTTTCACCAATTTCTTAATGTTAAGGCTGCAAAGCAAAAAAAAAACTCAACAAACATGTACCTGGCAGCCAATCAATTTATTGCACACTGATTAAAGGTGTCTTTTAGAAGAGCAAATTATATCATCTTCATGTAATTAGTGTAAATTTAACTTTAAAATATTTGTTCCGAAAAAATAAACCAGAAGAAGCTCAAGGGTCAAGGCGTCTTATCATTTTGTCATAATACAAAAGTAGTGTAATTCCGAAAAGCAATAACTTCATTTTGACTGAGAATTTCAGCATTTATTGTGCCATCAGCAGGAGATGCTGATATATAAAATCAAAATGATTTCATCGTTTTTCGACATTGCACCGCTTGTGTTTTATGTTAAACCCTTCAATGGAACTATGTCCAGTGGTTTATAATTTTGTCCTTCCATTTCCAATTTTAAATTTATTCGATAAGTTTACGAAATTGTTTTAGAGAACAGCATCGTCATTTGGCCTATCATTGTTTAAACTGTTATGCAGCATATATACAATGGGTGAGTTTATAAACGCTTTCAATTTTAGTAAACTACATTTCCCCGTAACCGCAGGACACATGTAAGATGAACATATACATACAAAACCATACTGATACGTTGTGAAGCATATGAATGTAGGTTAACCCGCAAAGGACGGTTAAATGTTCATTCTTCTGTGTTCCGTGTGCTTTGCTCCACATTTAAACGATAAGAGAAACACCCAATAAGCATTTTGACATTTAATAGATATATTCTTTTTACAAGGAAAAGTATGTCCTAAAACAATAAGATCATGATGGTAAATATGGCAAAACCTTGATTTTTAAAATAATTAAAGTTTATACTTTTAAAACAATACCAAAAAATATGGTAAATATGAGAAAACCTTTAATTTTTAAATAATTTAAGTGAATATGAGGCTTTGCGGGCGCTTGGGGTGGATCTTTCTGTTGCTCTTGTGCTCTGAGAGCTAAGGGCAACGATAAGCCCATGTGTTGTTGTTCACGTCTTGTGATTTTCTGTCATCTCAGTTGTCAGTATATCATTGACTCATTGGCATCGAATTTTACTTTCTGTTTCTTAACACTTTGGATTTCGGTTTATTTCAAACGACTGATGTACAGTTTGTAGCGTTGCTGGTGGTTTATTTCACCCATATACAGACCCGCCGTCATAGGAGTACAATAAAAAAACGTGTTAGCCCCAGTCTGTTTGACAAACTAGTTACATGGGAACTAAATGTGTGGTTTCCAGTATGCCTGTAGCTCTAAGTATTTAATAGTCAACACACTTCTGATAGTATGAACCTCCAGAAACTGCAGAATAAACGCAGATTTTGACACAACTAACTGGTGGAAACCCCACCTCTCGAAATCGTGCAGTGCGGTGCGAGTTGCATTTCCGACATATAAGTGTGTGTACATGGTTGGAATCTAAGGCTAAGTTAAGGCTAGAAACTTACCAGTTTAGCTTTTGTTGAACAACATTGCACCCTGCGTACATTCCAGATGAGGGGATTCCCAAGGCAAGTCTATTATTAAATATGAACGGCATAAGTCTCGTGACATTTATATTCCTTTCGTTTTCTCGGAAACGCTATTTCTGGTCAAATCATTTCAAGTCAGAACCATTTGAACAGCTTCGCTTTTTCTGTTTATTTGACTTGGCTTACATATTTATATAATTGAGTGGTGTATTTTTCACGTCATAGAGATGATGCCTCCAAATATAGTACATATATATTCGGTAAATCGCGGCCACCTACCGCCCAAGTAATAATAAGTTTATTTATACAGTTGCAAACATAGTTTGGTGAAAATTAATTCTCAGTTAAGTTGTATGAGAAAACAAAAGGTGTTGCACGGGACGTTCGCCGTACAGCTAACTTACTTATGTTGCTTTTCAAGATTTTCAGATACACTGTAAAAAATATTCCTTAACATGTTAAGGAATATTTTTTTCAGTGTAATTATTCAACGAAGAACGCCATTTTAAAAAAAACTTGATACATTCGAGCTTTTGAGACAAACACTGTCGTGTTTTCTTCACTGTCAAAATATAAACGGGTCCATATTTTATAGGAAACTGAAAAAAAACATACGATTAATACAGAATGAAATAATATGTTCAAAAAAAATTCTATCAGAAATAAATTTTTTACATTTTATTTATTTATTTATTTTTATCAAAATTTTATATTTATATCAACGGAATACGTCAAGGTGGTTAGAGTTTTGCTACAAGGAATGTAGAAATAAATCAATACATAGACAATACGTATAGATTTCATAGAAAATCTTTAGTATCAAAATGAGCAATTACTATGCTCATCTTGATAATAAACACATTGTTATCCTATTTAATCGGTAGCAAATTATAAAAAAACAATCTACTACTATATATTTTTTTAAAAACCAGAAGTCTGCATTTCCGTAAAATTTCTGTGGTAGCCTATTCAAGATCGAGCACGTTTCGTACAAACCACACAATGGTCTATTTAGATTATCAAAACAATCCTTTGTTTCGTATACATAGTGTATGGCCATTCGTTTGAATCGGAGGTTTTGTGGCACAGTTTTGACACAAAGAAGTTCCACGTCCCCTCAATTAACACCAATTGTTTTAAAGTATTGCTAAATCACGTAGAAACACCACAGACACGTGTAAACTATTTTCTCTTTGGAATTCCAGACTTTGTGTATAGAATTCGTTAAATAGGTATATTTCCTCGTATAAACAAAACACATGACAACAGCAGTATTGTGTCTATGCTTGTCTCAGGAACTTACAAAATACCATTGATTCCGCTGAAGAAGCAATCCAATGGAACAATAGCGAAACACATTGGAGACAATGAAAAGCATACCAAATCTAGATAATGGTGTTACATGTAAAAAGCAGCTATGTATTTGGCGGGCCAGTCGTTCGGTCCATTGATTGAGTGGGCACTGATACAACCATAGAGTGCAAAGTGTATTGTTCTGGTCCAAATTTTATTATTTTCCTATTGTTAAGAAAGGACGGGATGACTTTATTTGAAACACACTGAGATTAGTCAGAAGGCTTTACAGATAATTGATCAAAACAAACACGGTATCTAAGAGTTTAAACATAAAGAGGGCGATGTTCCGACCAATCTATGTAAATGTGCCCAATTAATCCCACTGTCGTAGGTAGTGGATTAGGTCAGATGAACCAGTCTGTTCCTGCAGGAATTCGGTTCACTGAGAGCACTGGAATTCTGAACAGCTGATTCCGAGTAACGGTCGCCAGATCTATAGACAGCTATATTTGGTTGTTTTCAGCGGGTGTCTCGAGCCCACATTCGAGTTTCCTCATATTTTTACATTTACATTCGATATCAATTGCGAAGATTGACTTGATTGGTTGATTGATTGATTGATTGATGTTTACGCCGGGCATATCACTAATATGACGGTGTGTTCCAACAACAATTGGCACTGGTGCAACCAAGATTTGGAGTGTTCAGACAATGCTGGGAAGTTCATTTTTCTCCAGTGCTAAGCAAAGATAGCGTTGTTACTCTTCAGACAAACTGACCTTAGTCAGAGGGCTTAACTGCGAATGGAACACGTATTTAAGTAATACATGTTGGTATGAACTAGCAATCGGTCTGTCTGTTAGCGTGATTGGCCAGGGCATTAGAACAGCAATGGGATTTTATCTGGGACAAGCGCTAGTCATAGTTAAGAACATACTTCAGTAATATTGCCTTTACCAAAATAATATATGTCCTATTCAGTTTAAATAACCCTCAAAATATAAATAGAGCAATCGAAAATAAACCTCTAAATATAGCTTATAAAGCCAAGCAGGAAATGGATCCTGTTCTATATTATATCGCCTTATAGTTGATATGACACTTCAAGTTGAGTTAGGAATACACAGTAAATCGTGTATAAAACATGCCTTTAAGTGTTTGAATAAAACCCCATTAATTTACAGTGCCAATGTGTTTCAATGTGTGATAAACATGCGACGTAGGCTATTTTTTAACCCAGAAAACACTAGCAACCCAAAACTGTTCATCTTCCTCAAAACAGACCAAATAAACTATCACAATAAGTTTTTATCTATAGTTTGATATAATAACACGCACGCATACCCATTTGCCTAATACATCTGTCTTCACATAAATTTGAGGTATGGCTATATAGATGTGAAATAAGCTATCCAGTAATACACACTCCCCTATACTTATAAAGCCATTGGAGCGATTTAAAATAATGGTTACTTCAAGCATCTGATAGATGATTCACAGCAGCAATAATGTTTTACTATTTTTATCAAATTATATGTAAACTGTTGTGGTTTAATTTTGCTTTGTTTGAGGTTTTAATAATTATTAGAAACTGTTATCAATGTGCAAAACCGCATGTCACCATATAGTTATTGGAAACTGTTGACATAAATGTATGAATTGAATAAAAAATAAGTACTTTAACTTTATTTGAGAGTCTTCTTTGAAAATATTACTGACAATATTTTATATAATGGTTTTATTAATTCGGGCAAATAGTATCGCAGTTTTCAACTGGTACAAGGAATAACACCATTGAGATGTAACATTTTCGTAGTTAAACGAGACATTTTTAACTCGATTTTGTAGTAAATTGTATAATATTTAACGTAATTAAATGCTATGTTTTCGCCATTCTACGAAAAAAAACAGCGTTAATCTGATGTCCTACAAATGTACACTTTCTAGACCTCTGTATGGGCCTCTTTATTTATTCTGCAAGCAAAAAGCCGTTTTGTTTCCTGGAATATTCCCTACTGTTAATTGTTTCAAACAAATAACTGCGTACAATAACAGACTGTCTTTAATTTTAAAAAAAGTCAAATCCCTCCAAGCCATAGTAATAGTAATAAAGCTCGTGTCATCTCTGTGTGCATTCTGTTTCTGGTTAACGTAAGAAACGTTACCCCTGCCGCGTGGACAAGCCACAGTCCCCACAAAATAACCACTTTCTCCTCAGTAAACCCGTTATCATGCAGAATTAACCACTTGTATAATTCCACACCAGACAGACGCTCAGATCTAGGACTTTAACAAACGTGACCCAATACATCTCATACTTTATCACATAAATACATTTTAATTATAAAAACGTATTTATTTTTAACACAAGGATATAGCGACTTCCTTTATATTCAAAAAGAACCAGAGGGAAAGACAGTTTATACAATAAACTTCACGCTTTAAAATAAATACGGTTTCAATACATCTGTTATCCGAGTTTTTTTGTCCCATCCGAGTTTTTTTTGTCCACAGGGGTATACCAATTTCCCTTTCCGTCAAAACAGCGAGGGAAATAGTTTGACCAAAGACAATTCAGATTAAAACTGTTTTTTTGTTATAAACACTTGTTTATGTTGACTTCCTTAAGTGTGAAACGCGGTGAGGAAAACACACGTGGATATATAGCCTTCAGCCACAGAGTGTAAAAGAAATTATGATGGTTTTTGTGGGAAATTTGACTGTATAATGTTTCACGCTTTAAGTCTGAACAGGTAAACAACAATTCCAGGTAGTAACGTGATATAAGTAACATAAATTCACGCCAAAAGAAGGAAATGTTTAATTCTAAACAATTATATGGTTTAATGAAGTGATCCTTTTATTATTACGCCAAGTCAAATATGCGGATTGTAATCTCAGGATAACTGTGGTAATTCTATGTCTTGTTTGTTTGGGGTGTTTTATCTGAATTTAATCGTTGTATATCTCGGATTTAAGAATATTAATCTATATATTGTTTTAAGTTCATCTATGTGGCAATCGTTTTGAACTGTCAATCTTTGTACTTTAATATATGCACATATGTGAGTTCATGTGCTCTTATATGAACTACAGTTTTTGTTCAATATGTTTTGTTTTGTATACAAGCCCTTTTTTACCACTTTTGTCTGGCATGGCCAGGTGTAAAATTTTTAAAAGAAATACAGCTACGTGTATTTGTCGTTAAGTCGATCAGATATGCTTTTTATCAGATTAACATTTAGCTCGAAATATTTTTCGTTTGTATTGTATGGGTCACATAATTCCCTCACGAACAAGCTCTCACCAGAGAACAATTTAGACTTATCTTAAACTTTGCATCGTTACGCAGGATGTGTCTTTCCATCATAGATATGTTGTACGAATACAATGTGCATACGGGTTGGGTGTCGCCTGTGTCCGTTTACAATACAAATAGGCTTACTTCTTAGTCAGTGATATTCACACCTTCATACTCAAAACATTGTCCTCACATTTTAATTTTTAGCTGCACCTATTTATGTAACCTATGTTACCTGCGAAAATCTTTAAATAGCCAGGAACTTATGGAGCGTTCCTTTACTGTGTACATTATACAGGATACAAATTTGCTCTGCATCATTAGGCACCCATTATTTCAGAAATTAGTAACACTCCTATAATAGTTGCAATGCACAAGTCCAGACAATTACATTTTGACATACACATATACATTACATGTATTTTCTAACCTTTTTTTGCTTGGTGTATAGGTAATATCCGAACCTTTGTTTGCGATCTATATCGATATCACAAATATACAAAGGGCACGATCAAATTTAGAAAATCTACATTGCATGATATTGAAAGAAACAGCCCTTCATAAATTGGTCGTGACATGTTAGCTAAGTCAGACACAAACTGAAAATAAACACGGAAGAATGAGTCCGCTCATGATTAGAACAGATTACCCGCGATACCACGCCACTAAGCTTGTCTCATCTTTCATCGGAGACTGTGGAAAACACACATTTCATAAGATTTAGCGAGTTTACAAATGCTGCAGCGATGTAATAATATACACATCATTTAAACGTTGAGAAAACATAATTAAGAGCAATAGTTGTCTTCTAAAATAAAAGAGCTGAAATAATGGAGGGGGGGGGGGGGGGGGGGGGGGGGGGGGCC
>JAVFBX010029971.1:0-31158 GCA_034783855.1 Mopalia kennerleyi | reverse complement strand
ATCACAACTAAATACCCTTGGACCAAACATGATCGAATTCGGTTCAGTAGATCTTGAGATATCGCGTTAACAAGAAATACCAAGGCCAAATTTCAAAGGGTGGAAATGACCTTGAAAATAGGTGCAAGGTCACCAAAAGCGACTGGCGTCGTGGGATCACAACTAAATACCCTTGGACCAAACATGATCGAATTCGGTTCAGTAGATCTTGAGATATCACGTTAACAACAATCCGGGACGTACGTACGTACGTACGGACGGACAGACGGACGCCACTCAATACATAGTCCCCCGCTCTGCGTTGCGGCGGGGGACAATTACACCGTTTTACCATAGCCTAGGCTGCTAAAAGTCCCAATACATTCAAATACGTTGCATATATTTTAATATAATAACACAGCAAATTTAATATAAGAAAATACAGCATGAACAATAAAGTTAAGAAAAATACAAAATGGAATTTCGTAGGAGATTTACCATAATTTGACGCTATACTCATTAAGATTTGGTAAAAGAATGATTTGTGCATTACATTAGCAAATGTTATGACTTATCGTTTATCTTTACGTCAAAATAATCAATGTACTTCATTCATATAGAAGTTATGCTTAACCATAAGGGTCAGATTGACTGACTATAGCTTACATAATAGATTAGACTTGTTTCATAACAAGTTACATTCATACAACGTTGATTACGTAACAACAACAACGCCATATAAAAATGAATAAAACGCATTCTCAGCAGCGCAGTGTCACAACTATGTGTTCATGAGAAGTGTACATTCTTACATGAGATGACACAAAATTAACCGTTTGGACTGTTTACATATTTCAAAATTGGTGTCCCTTCGACCGTCTGCACAGTCAGTGAACCACCGTGGACTGGCTATCCCATAATAGTAATACAAAAGGACATGGGAGGTCACTCCAGTTGACAACTAGCCAAAAATACCTAATTATTCTACTCGCTCACATCCTCCGCTGCTAAAGGTCAATGTTCCTATTGACCTAATGTGGAGAATATAGGAAAATTGAATAAAAAATCATATGACACCAAAGTCACGACATATCATACATAAAAATCCAATGATAATTGTTAAAAAAAGACTATTACAACTTGTGACGTTTTACGTTTGGTCTGCCCAAGATTTACCTTGGGGAATTACACCGACTTAACGCATAAGTGTCGTTGTCAGTTCTAGTACTGCTTGTTTGTAAGAAGTGTCATTTTGGTAATTTTACAGTAGTGCCATAGTATTGTGTGCTTAGGTCTGCGAATACGATGAATATTAGGATACTTTCCACGAGATGCTCTTGTGGATCTCCTAGAAGTGGGCTCATCCGGTATCTGAGCTTCAGGAGGACATGCAGCAGCTTGGTCACCACTCTCCGATGGACTTCCATGTTTCGGCCTTACCATGACCAAAACATCCGAATTGGAGTCGGAGTCAGATTCATACGTATCGTGCATTGATATGTAGGATACTTAGTTTAGAATGGATTCTTGATTAGGTTCAGAACATTCTTCACGTATAGGTACTACAATGGAAGATGGACAACGTCGATCAACATTCTGTCCAATGAATAGTCCTTCAGTCCCCTGATCCATCACCACGTTCAACACTATCAGTGGGATTGTCGGGATCTGGTTTGTCAGCAACCAAGTAAACATCATGCTTCCAAAAGTCCAACCATGTTCTCCGATTAATACTCTCTCCCCAATTTGAGGTGGATGAGAATTGGATTTGACAGTGGATCGAACTCTCTTTTGATCACTATGGGATTTGAGGCGCTCCCCTGCTTTTTCCAAGCAGCCGCCAGTCTCTTCCGATGTTGGCAGAACCACTCTCCGATTTCAAGTCCAAAACGCTTTCGTCGTTAACAATACCAACTAGAAAATCTACAGGGTGCGGGCATCTTTTCAATAGGAAGAAGTATGGCGAAAATCCAGTGAATGAGTTAGGCTTGGCATCATAAATATAAACCAATTCTTGAAGATATTCGGGCGACCGGTCAGCGTACGGAGTAGATCATGGAAATTTTACAAAACGTTCGGCTTGGTCAAGTCCTTGGGGATGGTATGAACTTATATTTTTAACTATCCCAAAGAAACGACAAAGTTCTCCGATGATTGACCCCTCAAAGCACCTATCCTGATCTGAGCGTATCCAAACGTACAAAACCAATCATTGCCAAGGCACTTTGCAACAGTTGTGGACTGGCTGTCTGATCTTTAGTCACAGCAGTTTGGGAATATTTCATAAACACATCAGTGATTACCAGGACATTTTCTCGTCCATTAGTACTTTTCTTCAGAAAAGTCAAATTTGTAGCATTCACTTCCAAAGGTTTGCTAGCCAGGAAGACACAGGAACTCTGGGTTTCGGAAATGGAGGTTTAGTCGCGTAACAACGAACACAGTTCTGACAGTAAAATGTAAAATGTCATTTAACATGTTTGGCCAATTGACTCATATATGTACTCTCAATACCTCAATTGAAAAAAACTGCAAAACCAAGAATTGGTGACTTTGAAAAACAGGATTTCAACTGCATGAAAGCCTGTTCGTGCTTCCATTTCCGATCAAGGTCTTTCCGTTTTGAAGCTTGACTCCCTCCAAGAAGAGCATGTAATGGTGAAGCAATATTAGCGAAGCCTTTGATGAACCTCCGATAATAGCTACATAGTCCAATAAATAAACGAAGTTGTTTAATCGTTGAAGGTCTTGGCCATTCTTCTATACACCGGATCTTCTCTGGATCAGTGGCTATATACCATCGCTAAAATGATGTGTTAAAAAAATTTGACTTCCTTACAGAAGAAATGGCATTTACTGGATTTTAGTTTGAGACCATGATACTTAAAATGATTGAAAACATAACTCAAATGAGAAAGATGTTCATTCGCACTTTTGGAATACACAGTTATAACATCAAGCAAAACCAATACTGTTTCAAAGAGTTGATCGTCCAAACATTGTTGCATGAGCCTTTGAAAGGTGTCATGAGCGTTTGTCAGCCCGAACGGCATTCGTGTATATTCGAATAAACCCATAGGAGTTACAAAAGCAGTTTTCTCTATGCCACCCTCACTCATGGCTACCTGAGAGACGCGTAGCACCGCATTTTTTACGTACGACGACGATTGGCGTAGCGTATGGGCGGCTACTCTTCCTAATGACACCAGAGGAAAGATGATTGCCTAATTCACTGTCTGTGTATGCAAAAATGTCACTTAATTCTGTCAAGAATTGATTAACCTGAGCTTTCTCAGTCTCTGACAGTTCTGGTAAGTCTATGTGTATATCTGTCTTCCCAAAATTAGCTGGAGATTTCTGAACATTCAAATCATCTTTTCGTTTGATGATTTCTTCATTTTCATTTGTACGTACAATCTCAATATCACTACCATTTAAATCAGGACAATCAACACTGTGGATAAGTCCTACTTTAGTTTTAGGTTAAAGAATAATGGGTTCCTGATTTTTTTCATTTAATGTACCATTTCCACAGTTATCACTTAGTGTCTTAGCTACAACTAAACCTTTTGGAATATGAGGATAGTTTCCACTTAATGTCTCTATGACAGCATTTTGAGTTAAATGATTACCAGTGACAGCTATCACTTTCATAGATTGTGCTGGAATGAAGGTGATAGCACCAGCAGCCACTCTGGTAAACCCTATGTTCCCCCCTCACCGCCTATTTTTCATAACAGTTTTATAGCTCACTTTAGCTGGTTTGTCTGTAAGTAGAATTCATGAAGTCAATCCAGTTATTCCCGCTCGATCTATTATACCAGCTCATGGCATACCTGTTTTGTGTAAATAGACTTCTTGTATGTAAATTTTCTTATAACTGAAATGTATATAAGTTTGTTTTGTTCAATTACTTGACATATTCCTGATGATGGCTACATAGAGAAGCCGAAATATAGAATGCCAAAATGACTTCAATATTCGGAGTTGCATTTATTTTATTAACAATTTAATCTGGTGTTAACGGCTAATCGTCTTTGGAGAAACCGGCCCCAGGATTTTGCGTTTCCGTGCATTTGACAAAAAGCATTCTCTGTCAAGCAAGGTTAAGAGTGGGTTATAGGATTAGGTAATGTTAAAGCTGGGCACACTTGGCGAACTTCATTCGCTGGTGATTTGGCTGAATATTGGCCCGCAAAAAACATCCCGAATGGGCGGATGCACTATTGATCACATGGTAACAATAATTTATTTGTCATGTGACGGTTTAAGCGTCAGTGATTGTTTGAGGAATTCTCAAGTTCGCTCAACAATTTGCTGGATGGCGAATGAGCTGCCGGCGATAAATATTTGGCCGAATATATCAAAGACGCTTGGTGTACAGAAAATGCATTCGGCCGACTCTCAGCGACTGTCGCCGCATTGGAGATCAGGGCGAATTTTAAGGCGATTAGAATTCTCTCCAAAATTCGCCTAGTCTGTCCACCCCATTAGTGACATGGGTTGGTTGAGTGATTACCCCACCAGAACGACTAAAGGACGTTTCGTTTCACATGAATCTGTAAAATCCTATTCTGTAAAACATATGACATTTATGTAATGTTATTTCATTTTCAAGATTTTACGTTTCCGTCAAGCAGGTGGAATGTGTATTAAATTATCATAGGGTTGTTGTTGTAAGGCTGGGTGTTGTTCCACAAAGCGATTTTAGTCTAAGTTGATCTTAAGTACCATGACGACACAATACCTCCAGTACTGGTCGTCATGACAATTAAGATGAACTTAGGCATAGATAACCTTGTGGAACGGGCCCCTGGTCATGAATGAAAAGCAGTTGGAAAGACAAAAGGGAAACTAGAGAGTTAACCAGCAATCAGTTGAAATCATAATGTTACCCTTGTATTTTCTTACCTAAATTTGTGGATTAGAAATATACCGAACACACCGTCGGCGTCATTGTCTATGTTTGATATAATTATTTTACCCAGAAAGCATTCGGAGACGGAAGTGGTCCTGATGGAGAGGTCTGGTCCACGTGGAGTTCTATTTCCGGTATTTTCTTTGGAACTATTCTAGCACCGAACCAGACATCTGCAGTGAAGGTATCGCCTACTGACGCTGGTTTTGGACCTAACGTAAGCTTTTGTTAATGGTTTATTATGGTAAAATGAATTTGTTTTATAGATTTTACATTTTGAGATTTGTTTGCATAAGATAGCAGTTTGAGGAATTGCCTGTTCAGGCTATGATTGGTCTGGAAAATCCTATATAGAACAATTGCCTTAGTACCGTTTATATTACTGTGTATACATTGATTGATAGATTGGTGTTGTACGCCGTGTTTTAGGGTATTTCACTTATTATGACGGAGATGTATTCCAATCATAATTGACACTTACACAACCAAAATGTGAAGTTTTTTCATAATATTGGAAAGTTAATCTCCCCCAAGTGCCAAGCAAAGACAGCATCGCTACTCTTCAAACAAACTGCCCTTAGACAGAGGGTTTCAGTGTAGAGACGAATGGTGTGGTTTGTAGCAATGTGTATTTACAGCGCTTTACATTACCCGTCTGTGCGGAGTATTAATGGATCCACTAACATCCGTGACTTCTGTTATTTATTCGTAAAGTGCACGCTTCAACATATCTGTTTCCATATCTGTTTGTCATTTATGACCCTTGTTTTTTTTAGGGTCACGATATATTACTACACATCTTGATATCAAACAACCACAACATATAGGAAGTCGTGGTCGCATATAGCCAGGGGATAAATGTAAATGTATTTATTTCGAACTTCAATTCAGACATCGTGTCTTAAGATCTTATTCCGTACTTATCAGACGGTAATATTGGCTTTATTTTCAGTTTACTTCCAGTGTGATATTCAAACACACGTGGCCGTCTCCAGAACAAGCGGCTGACTTCAGTGAGTCGAACCCTTTGACCATCCAAGACTGTGATCTCACCAACCCATGTCTCTGGCATTCCTCGCCAACCTTCCCCGCAGGGTATTTAAATCATTTTAAATTAAATACACCTGCAAAGATGTAACATTGTGGAAGCACATACCGGATGTTTGTAGCGTTTCTGTGCAAAAATGTGTTTTCCGCCGGCATTTTAATTTAAATTTGAATTTATACTTTATAATCAGTTAAATGCAGTTAGTTTAAAAGTAATTTTTGTCAAAGATTTGTTTGTGCAAAAAAAAAAGCAAGTTAGCAATTGTACATTTGCTCTTTTTATCTTTGCAGCATCTTTTTTTACGGCGAATTACAGAAGTGGGTACCAATGTCGCCAAAGAGGATAACAGGCATCGCCTTTGATAGAGATATCTCAGTCACTGTTATTGGAGCTGTGCAGGAAGTTATCGAGTTCAGCTTTGGGACAGTCGGCCCAAACGCAATAGACACCATAACGTGTAATCTTGGGGATTCCGGTTCCGCTGTAATAAAACGTCGGGCAAAATCATGTACACCTCTGTAAATGTCGGAGCAATAAAATTTATTGTGCGAAAACTTTTTGAAAGTAGATTGAATTTATGGTATGATGAGTATTTGGAAACAGCTTGAATTTTTGTTGTGAAGAGTATTTGGAATAGGATTGAATTTATGGTGTAAAGAGTATTTGGGAAAAGATTGAATTTATGGTGTAAAGAGTATTTGGGAAAAGATTGAATTTATGGTGTAAAGAGTATTTGGAAATAGATTGAATTTATGGTGTAAAGAGTATTTGGAAATAGATTGAAATTATCGTGTGAAAGGTGTTTGGATATAGATCGAATTCATGGTGTGAAAAGTATTTCAAAATAGATCGAATGTTAAAAAGTGAAAGACTAGATGTGAGTTCCCGGCTCCTAATACCATTGATCAGAAATACGTCTAAAATATTTCCATTTGGGCTCTGTCAAATGTCACTAGGAAGAATTAATTTCGGCAAACTAAATCATGTGTTCAGATTCGTGGCCACTGGTCGCCGGTAAGGCAACGTCTTGACGAAAAGCTATCCCAATTCGTCATAAGGCCAAACAAAGAGAGCGTACAGTGTTTCTATTTAGTCTGTTCACATAATTTTTGACCTAACAAATAATAATTCTACCGTATTATTTTATTTTGATGTGGAGTGCTGGGCATTTCTAAGAAAAATTAAGATGGCGTCAGGTGCAACGATTATGCCCGGATCGCTGGAGTACGCGGAATACTTCTTGATATTGTTGGCGTTTCGGATCTGTTTCGGACGAACAGATGCAAAGTGTTAAAGTTTAGATGCCGTGATCATACCAGAGCAGATCTTTCCAAATAAAAAGCGTCCTATTAACACCGGTAAATGAGACAAGAAATAAAAAAAATCCTGATATTTGATTGAGGGTTTTTTAACTGATTCTATCGCTATCTTGTGTAATCTCATATCTCATATGAGTGAAATATGAGTATGTACTTGGCCCGGCACCCGATCATATGAGTGAATTATGAGTATGCACTTGGTCCGGCACCCGATCATATGAGTGAATTATGAGTATGTACTTGGTCCGGCACCCGATCATATGAGTGAAATATGAATATGTACTTAGTCCGGCACCCGATCATATGAGTGAAATATTGTGTAGACCCCAAACAAATTATTGATGAAAGGATCGAACAGTTCATATTAATGCAAAATATATATATATATGTTTTGGTCAATAAAGTTGCAAATTGCAATGATGAGATTTACAGTGAAATGTTTTAATGTTTCGTCTGCCATATATAGAAACTTCGATTTTACGTCAATGAAATGTCGGCAATTGTTGAATGGCACGCGGTCGTGTGAGTGAAATAACCTTAAGTACGGCGGTAAACCCGAATCAAACAAACAAACAAATTCGTTGGAAATCGAGAACAAGCTATTTAGTAAAGACCAACGATATATCGTATACAGCCGTATAGAATTTGGAGTACAGGGGAGTAAGTTTAGATTGTGTATCATGTGAATCTCGTATCCATTCATTGTTTCGCCTTATAATATGAACGACATGCCGATATTTGCGTCCCGCCTGATTTAAAAGGTCTATGTAAGAGTACAAGTTAAATGAATAATGTTATTGACCTTTGATAAATAAAAGATGTCCAAGGTACATTTATATAGCGGTTAAGACTTCGTCGGTATTTATAATTTCATGTATGATTTTAAAATATCACCGAAAATACTCCGGTGCTTTTGAAATGTCCCCGTCCTCTGGTTAAGAGCTTTTTGTTTGGTATTGAGTATCAATACTGCCTTCACTGGAGGAAGATACACTCTGCAACTTGATCTGAATATTTCACGTGCTATGCTGGTGTCTATAACTGTTGGGATATCCTTAGGCATGGCGTAAAACAGCATTAAATCAGTCAATCAAAATGTTCCTACGTGGTATCAGATATATGTATGGTCCCTGTTGTTGTACATAGTAAATCTCGTGAGCTCTGGTCGAAGGATACGACCAAGCGATTTATGTAGTTCTTTTTTTTTTATTTCTTCAGCTATAAGCCGAGGTCAAAATGCACAGAAGTGATATTCTACACCTGAAGACTGTAGTCAGATATAACACGTGTCTTTAAAAACTAGCACACACACAGGCTAGTAAATTGTGACCTTTAAAAACTTAATCTTAATGTTTTAAAACCATTTGACCTCTAAGTGCTAGATAAAGAGAACTTTTGGTGGATCTTTCACACCTGTGTCAACTGGACGCCCGTAGCCATTTGTTGGAACGTGTCACCAGAATGTCTGCCCACTCGGCATTTACCGCGTTAGCTCTCCTTGTGGGTGTACTGCAGGTGTGGACAGGTAAGACAAATCTAGATTCTTTTAATGGCTTGATTAAAAGTTTGTACCGTAGCCCTACTTAGGGTTATTTCCCTCGCATAAAAGCATATCAGCCCAATGGATGAAGGGAACCTTTCTCGGCGTCACTGGCAATAATTCACTACAATATACTATCATAAGGACCGCTCAAAAGTAGATCTAAAAAATAGTGCATCACAATTGATACAGACAAGCACAATAGATTCATACTCTCCCTAGCGTTGTATAACCGGGTCATGATAAGCTCCCACTAACGACATATATTTTTAAATGGTTAGACATCTCAAACCATGAATTTATCGTTGGACTATATTATTTTTTTCTTTTGTTTGTTTCTTAATTTTATTTCACTCATTTGACTGGACCGATCTATGGGCGGATAAATACACCCTCGGTTTAAGTTGAAAAAAAAAAGAAGTCTTACAGAACCTGTCGCTAGCAACCAGCCATCTGACGATAACATTTCAGTCTTATATTCTACTATACAATGTGGCCTTATTTACAGAGACAGAATACACATAACTGTGCAATATCAAGATGGGTTCACTCCGCGGCTCTTGTGGGTTAAATTAAAACCGTCCAATAGCATTTGTCATATTCAGCTTTCTGGCACATTTTATATGCCCAACGAGACTTGCAATTGCCCATTAGCCTTCTTGAAAATACTGAAATACCGTTCAAGTATCTGTTGCCAACCCGCAATTTTTGTCTCTTACGGGCCAGTAGCTGATAGGTTTAATACATAAAAAGGCTACGGAATTTATTCAATGGGAATATGAAACCTGTATTGAGCCGGTAAGTCTACCGTATTAAGGATTTGGGCGCTGCTTCGAATCAGAAGCAGATTATTTACACAGTTAGCGAAGTTTAAACTCTGAAGCTAATTTACCCTGCTCCCGAAATTAAAGACGAATTAAAAAATTTGTCAAAATAATAACAGCGGCAACATTTGTTTGAACCGTGCTACGTTTGTGATGTATTCTAGTTAAATATGTTATTATTTATTTCAGCTTCCACACAGACGGGGTTTGTAATTAGTATAGTGACGGATGGAAACTACAGTTTATCAGTAAACGGAAAAGTATGGCTGCCCAGTGGTGCCACCTATTTTTATGCCGATGGCCAGAAATATTCCTCAGCTGACGGCAGTTTGAGACTTATCCAGTCCTCTTCAACCAGTGGAGTAGACAAACTGGGACAGTGGCAAGATATAGAATATTTATACCATGCTGGCGATAATGTTGTCACGGCTACCATTAAAACGTACCTTAACCTCAACATTGCGATCTTCTCGCAGGTCTGTATAAGTCTCTTATCAATTTGCCACAGATAAACGGAAAATCTTGGTTTAATCTTTGCCTTCAGAAACAAACCTAAAAAGGGCTATTGAAAAGTGCTTGGAATTTTGTGTGGGAGTCAGAAACGGATGATGTGAAATACTAGTGTTTGTACGCGAATGAAATTGATATATAGTTGCTGTAAGATAGCTTTTACCTTACTAAATGGGTTGTTTTTTTTAAAAACTATTTTGGTGGATTTGGGAAGCATCATTTTCATGAATCAGAACTACTCGATTCACAGCTACAGCACAAGTATAGGCTACTTTCAACTTGTTATCTGCTGCAAAAGTACAAGTGCTGCTCTGAACCCTCTAAGACATGCTTCCGGAAATCCATGTTTTTATTAACTTCATTGTTGTTTTTGTGTTGTTGTTGTTGTTTGACTTTCACTTTCCACAATGTCCTTTATATAATTTATACCTCTGTTGAAGTTTTTTTCTTGAAAATGTTATCTGTTTATTTCCACATCCTATGCTTAAATGTGTGATTCTAATGTTCAATCAATTTCGTTTGTCCATAGAAATACGGTAACCCCACTTCCGGCACAACTACCGGCGACAAGGGTTCTGTGTCGTCTGCTTTCCCGTCATTTAGAATAATTGGTGAACCAGGAGAACTCGGTTACCTATCGTATGGAGGAAACATGATTGGTGGGTCGTCATACAAACTTGGACAGTGAGTAGAGCTGAACAATTGGGGCGGTGGCGGATGGAGGGGGTGAGGGGGTAGGGGGGGGGGGGTTATTGTCAATTGCCAATTGCATTAATTCGTGTAGAATAATATACACTGCCCAATTTTACATCTGCCGCTTTTTCTCTCCTATCAGACAGGACAATCAGTGAAGCGTATAGTATTGGTCAGGCAGGCAGAAGGTCGACGATTTTACTGGCTATCAATACGGAGTTGCGGGCATAATATAGTCAGTTCTAATGAAATTTTCCGTATAATGGTATTCTTTTAAGAAGGCAATGTTATCAGTTTTTAAACAATTGGAAGTCAGGAAAAGCATGATATATCGTGAAAAAAACTTCTGTTGCACCCCTGGACGGAAAACTACCTGCAAAATCGTCTGTGGATTGCAGGATACTACTTCCGCATAATCTATCTGCAGTGATGTAATAGCAAGTGTCTCCAGAAACCGGTAAGCTTGATTCCTTTAGATTCTGTGTGAAAGGGTTTTAACGAAACGACAATTCTCAATTCTTTTTTTAAAATAGATGGACAAATACAACAGCGATGCTCAACACAGGAATTACAGGAGGCCCAATCGTTCTCTTTGATCATGACGGAAATGTTATCATCCAATCGCCTTTCAGTGAATTCATGGCGTCATCCGTATATATGAAAGACGGAACAGTCAGCTGGGGCACTATGGGAAGTGTGAACAATATTCCAGCAATGTACGAGTCCTCAACAATCATCTTTTATGGAAACAGCGGTATTAACCAGGTGAAGACAATGCACATTCTTTAGCCTTGACAGCGTTTATCATTCTTTCTTTCGTCGAGATTTGCCCTCTAAAGTATTCTTCCTGCAGTTCAACAAACATAACCTAACGCTGTTTGCGCTTTGTCAGTACATTACTAGTTACATGTACCTACTATTGTATTTAGGATTTCACATATGTTTTTTTTCACCCTCAAACTGACTATCGAAATGAACAAGGGACAGTTGCTCGTTAGACAGCTAGCCGCTAACAACACATTAAATCGTGTATACGGGTTAGATATAGACATTTAACATGGTGTGACGTCATCTATTAGCGGATTAAATTTAATAGCGCTCCGAGCAACCGGTCCAATTGGCAGGAAAATGTCAAAGATACAATATGAATTGGGGTTGAGGTGGCAGGAGGGAGCAGTACTATAACTCACAAAAAGACAAATGTGCAGTCGATACAATCAAACAATTTTCTCCGCCCATCTACTTCCGGTCGAAGACAGACGAACACTACCGACTGCATAACATATTTGATTTCTAAATATTACAACGATAGTTAAGTAAGCGCAAAAAGTGTTAAAGCTGTGATAAATAAGAGCATTTCTTTTGGAAACTTACAGGCTTAAATATCCTTATCGTTATTGATGTCATAGCTTCTGCAAAACAACGGCTACAAAGTATGCACCCCTCACTTTTGAAAAGATCATCTTGTGTTTCCGCTGAGCGGATTTTCGATGTGTCGGAAACCACATCAAAAGGACAAACCACGAGGAAGGACGGATAAAACCAGTTGGCTGGACAAAGCACAAAAGCTGAGATTATGATTTTGACATCAAACTGAGTCTTGGAATATTATTTTTCAGGCGATGTCTGATTGGGGAGCTCTGATGAGATTTTGGTATGGTCGCGATCAGTCCTTCACCGATAGTGATTTGACCAACAACTACCTTGGTTTTTGGACCGACAATGGTAAAAATTCAAAGGGTCCATCACCTTTCAGCTTCACATTGTTTCTTGACAAACACAATTCTGATATTAACTAGTTCGTGTTTCCAAGCAAGATAGTGTTTTGTATTCTCAGTAAACACTAGTCGTTATCATTTATACCACTGCGCCACCGAATAAGGGTAGTTGTTCTCCGATTTAGTACGCCACAAAACCTTCCGCGTAATGATTTTTTACAAATGTAACACTTTTGTTGTTGTTTTTTTTGTCAATTCCGCACTCTTGTGGCGACGTCCCTGAATCTGAATGATAGTACAATAACCTCGACACGTCCACAAGATCGAGCATTTCCCCAATGTCTAACTTTGTGCATGCACACCATTAATATGCGATATTCTCAGGAAACTTAACAAAGTTGTGCTCATAAGAAATATTTCCACAAATTTAACTTGTTACATTTACTATTACATGTAGATGTTTTAAGAGGTCTATTGGATCTGTAATGGGAGATAACTCTGCATACAGATTGATTGCGATGATAATAACTTTATAGACCACGTGATTACCGTGTTCGTTGGCTTATACAGATGTATCGCTTTGGTCTTGATAATGGCGGAAACGTTGACGAGTACTCCATTTAAACCCTTCATCAAAAATACGATAAGCCAAAACTTGACGCGTTTTTTTTCTTCAGGAGCTTACTATTACTATAACACGGAAAAGAACAAGACGTATGAAGATACTATCATTGACGTGAAGAAGTACGCTGACGAGATGGGTATCCCATACAGGTATGGACTGCCACGGACTGGTTTTAAAATTTATATCTAATTTGGTTCGCCTCTTAATCTCATTTTCATTGTCTCAATAACTGAAAGGTATGAGAGGGGCAGGGGGACTTCTTCTTTTCCACCCTTGTCTCAAGAAGCGCTTATTTGCCTATTTACAAGATACAGAACCGATTAGATAGAAACAAATTAGATTTTGCATACAGTTTGACTTTTAAGTATATGCGTCTGAAGTGATTGCGCAGCAATTGTACAGTTTAAAATGGTATCAATCCCAAAGTTGGCCAAAGAACTGGAGCCCTCCAGCAGGCCCTGATGTTGTACCGCAGGAAAACCATTTTTTATCTTCTGGTTTAATACGTTTCTGTTCTGCATATTCCTTACTTGATGCTGATATTTGCATTTATTCACTGTAGTATCCACTTGAAATAGATGATGGGTTTATATCTGATTTTTGTAATTAGATCCCAAATAAGTTTTCCCGTATTTTTTTGTCGCTGTTCTGTTACTCCATAATTGTACAGACATAGATGAGTCGGTTCACATGTTACCAGCTGAATTGTGTCATATTTCGTCACCGGAACCGGGTCTTCTGTATAGTAAAGAGTACGGTTAGCTCGTCACTCTCGTCACTCTGCTTCGATATTTAATGATTGTTCAAATTAGTCTCCAGCCGATAAATGTAAACAATTATTAAATATCGTAGAAAGTTGATATCTGTTACTCATATCGGCAAATATCAAGAATGTTTTACTATCGTAGATGAGTGACTATTTGTCACTAAGAAGAGAGACAGTCTTACGAACAGCGCACACCAGCTATACAAGTAAAGCATTATATACTTAGCGTAGCATACATCATTTGCGTGTCTTTTCACCGTTAACAATTGTTTATAGTGGCCGTCTGCATGGTCAAGGACAATGCGTCTAGAAATATATCTATGCTGTCCGATTTGGAGGAAAAATAGACCATTGATATGTATTACATCAAACAATGGTTGATTTTTTTACTGCTGTGATTACACCGCACCATATTGTGACAGTGAATAACATTTACCTGGCTAAAATTCAATCATGACGAAACGACTTGCTCTCTGGATTACAGATACGTGCAGTATGACTCGTGGTGGTACCCTAAGGGCTCTCTGGGCGGCGTTTTAACCTGGGATTCTTTACCCACAGTGTTCCCGCACGGAATGCAGTAAGTCGTACAATTGTTGCCTTCTAATTATGAGTTTTATAGCTATACAAATGAGTATATACAGACAAGAGACGGTTCAACAGGTTTTAGTTTAAGAAAAGCAGCCACATATACAGAGGTACTGAATAACTGGGGCCTTAGTCACGTGGTTTGAGCACCCGTTCAACAAATCGACCTTAGCCAGGTTCATCTTAATGGTGACCAGTATTGAAGGTATTGTGTAGTCATGGTTATTAAGATCAACTAATGCTTAGTTCACTTTGTTGAACAATTCACAGGATTGTACGATCTGGAGAGTGCAGTTCTGTGTCCACACAACCCTCTCACCAGATCTGGTGACAGCCTGTGGTTTGATTTGCCAGCAAACAGCGGAAAATCCTGGGTTTTTTGTGTTTTGTCCTGGTGTCCTTAGACAACAATGCTACCCAATGATTTTGTTAATCAAGCATTGGACTAATCAATCGATCGATCAATCAATCAATCAACCATTCAACCAGTCAATCAACCAATCAATCAATCAATTATACATTATTAGCGAGAAGTAGTTCTTTCATTTATCTTTTCATACATCCGCTTTTATTGCCCTCCGTATTTCAGATATGTTTACGATAAAACAGGATGGCCGGTCTCCGCTCACAATCGATGGTGGTATGTATTTACATAACCAAGATACATTCACTTTCTTTTCTTTATATTTCAAATGTTGAATACCGGTCTTAGCACTAAATAATTTATTTTCTCGATCTTTTTACCGGATGTTCAATGGTTATAACTGCCATAACGGCTCAATGATAAAGAAAGCAACTAGTCTTCAGGTATGCCACTCAACACTAAGGCATGAAGGGGCCATTAAATAATCATCACAAAGTGGCTAAACTCACACTTTGTTTACTTTATGTTATATTTAATAGTTATCAAAGTGGTGTCCAGGTTTTATATAAATTTCCCGGAAGTCTACGGGATGAAACAGAAAAAACTCTTGAACGTGTAATTATGTCAAATAACCTTTATGTCTAACCATTCCTTCTTTGCACATGGCCATGGGCAGCGAGAGATCATGTAAATTTGGACGGGACGAAACGTAACAAAATATCAAATAATATAGCCCTGTGATTTTGTCAAATACCTTTCAAAACATGGCTCATTTAGTTCTTGCCTTTGACACAAGGAGATCATGCACATTCGCAAATCGGGTAATTTAAAAACATCAAACATTTCCTTTCGATCTCCGTACATATTGAACACAAACATGCCGATTCAAATAACAATCTTTTTTTTTTTTTTTTTACAATTTCAGGTCCGCTAAAACGCCTTATGCCAAACAAAATGGCGGTAAATATGACTTCATCGTGGAGACGACGAAAGCTATACCCCAAGATAAGGTAACCGTCTCTTGAATCTTTTATCCATTTTATAACACCCATATGAAAAAATTACAGATCAGGAACATCATGTGGAAGACACACATATTGGTGTGTAGCCATGCTACTTGAAGCTTCCTAACCTTTAGACACAGCAGAACGATACTATGATTCGGCACTTTATCTTCCAATATACAAACTAATCATCTCGTTTTCGTCATTAAACACTTCCGGGTTAGACCGACACATAAAACGACCACTTGACGTCAATTTTGATGTCAAAATCAATCATTTCTTGGCAGGACTACATATTGAAAAAGAGCGGGGAACTGTTTTGGACCCCAAGACTATAGAGGATTTTATCTATATATATATATATATATATATCCCTCTTTGACAGTCTAATTTAATTTTTATTTTTCCTTTGGCGACTGCAGCGATTAGAATCTGACAGGATCGCTCGTATAATTTCAAATTGAGCGGAAGGAAAGCTATATGCATGATACCAAAGCGAAGGGATTCATGAGTTCCACAAATATAATTTTTATACTGTTACAATTTTTTATCGGGGGAGTATATTGGGAAGTCTCTGGAAATCTGTCGGTTTACATTTATCAACTATAACATTATATTCACGTAGTAAGCTATAAGCTGTTAGAATAATGGCTGGTTTAAAAGATTCAAATAGAAGATTAACCATTAGTTATTTTATGAAATAAAACTGTTGGAATACACTCCTTTCATACAAGTGAAATACTCGTTAGCACGGCGTAAAACAGCAATCAACCAATCGTAAGATGACACAGGAAATTCACGCAGAAGACACCGAATTGTACGATTATAGTCTTCTAACTTTTTCCTTTCAGAATTTTTGGACAGATCTGTTGAGAGAGTCAAAGAAATGGGGTTTGATCACTTATGAACAGGTTAGTATAATAATAACGCTAGAAATCAGACATACATGTAGTGAGTTTTATATAATATAAATAAAGCTTCATATTTTAACTTTAACTTGTATTGAACCACATATAGCATCTTCGTAAAAAAACAAAATTATCGTTTAAAAGGGCTTTGGATTTTTTTTCTCTCGCAGCATTCAGTAACACAATTTAGTATACGTCGCTTAAATAAAATAATCTGATTTTGGCAGTAACTTCTTTTTTTTAAATGTATTTTTCTGGTTGTGAAATTTATTTTTTACTTTTGTGTTTATTTGTTATGGACCGAACTTGTTTGAAGCCTTAGGGGATAATATTTATTGGTTCTCATATAATTCCCTTCTTTGATTTATGGACATTTACAGGACTGGCTAGATGCGGAGTTCGCCGGCCTCAACGCCACAACACAAACGGTTAACGTCGCCCGCGATTGGCTCATGCAGATGGGCGAAGGTGCGGCGAATAATGGACTAACCATCCAATATTGTATGGCCAACCCAAGACATGCACTTCAAAGCCTCCAGATTCCGGTTGTAACACAGGTATAATACTTAGACGAGCTCACAACGTCTCAATCCTAGTATTTATTTTTATCTTTGATGAGATAAGAACAACTTGGTTCTACAAACATTTAGATAACGTTTGAAAATTGTACACAAGTCAGATTTGTTTAGTTGTCACCTGATAAAAATGCCGCATATTATAACACATGTGGTGACATTTTCATGGAGGCATCTAGTCCTGATATAACTGAGAATTCATATGCATATATAGCATATGGGAATATGCTAAGGTATGAAGTTTCTATGTACAAATGCTTACTCGTGAGTCTATTTGCACGTCCTGTGTTCTTGATATTACATATATTTCCAAAATACAACCACCACAGTTATCAATGGCGTATACGCTTTCGTTTGCATCTTCTTTTATGGTAATCCGAACAAATTCTGTCAAGAATTCGTGATAAAACACACCAGACGGCAACCTCTACTGAACGACAGCCGTTTTCAATTTGAAAGAAGTTTCATAACGTCACTCTCGGACGAGTGTACTTTCAAAATATGCATATGAATTATCAATTATAACAGGACTAGTGGCATCCAAGTTTGACCAAATCTCTCCTCTGTAAGGAAGTGAGAATTAATATGCACGACAGTTAATGGGAGATAACATTCTCACCTCCTCGCAGAGGAGAGGTTTGGTCACAAATGAAAATGTTACGACAGTTAATTGTTGCAA
The DNA here is from genome assembly GCA_034783855.1 of Mopalia kennerleyi. Taxonomy (NCBI): domain Eukaryota; kingdom Metazoa; phylum Mollusca; class Polyplacophora; order Chitonida; family Mopaliidae; genus Mopalia; species Mopalia kennerleyi. Next base: position 13,100 of record JAVFBX010029971.1, on the reverse strand, counting down.
TATTCGGCATTTTTTGCGGGTGGCAACTATGCCAATTATCAAACATAATTCTTTTTTAATTGCATTTACTTGTTATATTTCCCCCCTCCCTCTTTAAAGAGAAAACCATGTTAAGGATGGTCTGAAACCGCGACTTAACCAACGATTTTGTTGCCATGCAGGCTCGAGTCAGCCCGGATTATCACCCTAGCCTTACCAACTGGAACATTGGGCTGTCATCGATATTTGCACACGCCCTTGGTATCAGACCATTTAAAGACAATTTCTGGACAACAGTGTATCAACCTGGAAACCATTATTGTGAGTTAATATCAAGAAATTTAAACCAAACCGACAAAAAGCAGATATTTCGTTACAATTCAAGAAAGTTTTGCAACTTTTGGGTAGGTGGAATTCTTATAAACAGAGAAAGTGTAAAACACCTTAGCGACAACTCCCTAAACATGGACATGTCCCCTTCAGTCCCAACTGCCGTTCATATAGATATATTTATTTTAAACATATTGTATCTATTTGCATTGAAATATTTACCTGTTCTGGTAAATTGAAAAGACCCATAATGCAAAGTACGCACCTCGACCTTTAACAGAGAATCGGGATTTAATTCGAATATTCTCTTTATACTATTAAATACTTATACTAATTATACTAATACATTCTAATATCTAATAATAAGTTGTCATTTATATTGACCTCCAGAGATCGATGAAGCTAGCCATTGTTAACATATCTGGAAATTTAATAAAAAGTTCATAAATGAAATGAACGAGTGAAAAGCGTAATTTCTTTCATTTTTGACGAAGTGGCGAATGAAACTCATCCAGCCTTGGAAGCGTTGGTAGCCACGTTGAGTACAGGACCCGTGGGGCCCAGTGATATGGTGGGAGGATCAAATGTTTCATTAATAATGAGGTAACTACCTTGGTCCACAAACGTTTTGTGCTTTTATCTTAGTTTCTTTTGTTTAAATTTAGAATACTCAATAATAGACAACCTGGTTACTCAAATCCTATCCTTATTACAGATCTCGAAGAACGAAATCAAGTCTAAACACCAATCAATATATTCAAAGACAACATAGGCTAACTGATAATCGATACACGGACACATTTCTCGTTGATTAATGCATATTTTCCCTCCTAAAATATATTTAGGTGGATAAAATATTTACACAGAAGACAGATGGAGCAAAAAGTATTTTAAAGTGCACTTTGTACTGATCAAGAATTGTCTCCCTTGTAGTACGATGACGCGTATATTTTTCTATTATGGAGAAAGACTAAATATCGCGAGACCCTAGGTAACACGTTGTCTAGATTGTGGAAGACATCTCAGTTGCGAATGGAATGATAATATAAACAAATAAGAAAAAAATATCTTTTTAATATATGAAATTAAACCAATTTGAAAAGTTGACATTTCCACCAAACATTGACAACACACTGTCGTCATTTGATTTCTTCATATTTAAAAAAATAATTTTTAGTGCGTGACAAACACAATTAAACTCACATTCTAAAATATAGTCAATTCTACTTCCTACGTGGAGACATTGACTCTAAGATACACCCGGACCATCTTGTTCGGCACTTCTTTTATTTGCCGATCTGTGGCTGATAGGTCGCCCCAAAAATGCGGAAATCAATGCGCGATGGCCTGGCATGGCATACGAGAGTTGTCTTAGTCTCGTTCACTATAGAAACGCTCGCGAAAATACGATTGTCAAACTCACAAACAATGTCAGCAAAATAATATTTTGGGAATCGCAATAATTTCGAAGATGTAAGGACATCTAAGCAAAATTCCCTGAATCTCCTGTGTGGGATATCAATGTTCTGTCAAGTTAAATGGAAGTTAAGTGGAATATTTGAATAAAAACCCATTTGATTAAAACAGGAAGCGGGCTTACCCCCTGGCCTTACGTTCAGCCCGCTAAGTCATAAACCATTTTGAACGTAGAGATATTCGCGAAAACAGCGTAAATTGTGCGATTGTCGTCAGCGATTTTTATCTGTATCAATGCACCGGGACTATGCTATGCTGTCATTCAGATATTTAAAAGTTTTATCAATCTTACATGAATTAAAAAAAATGTTCCATTAACACATAACATAACAATAAACCTTTCGAATTGCATATGGTTTTTGAATACGCAAATTTAGTTGAAGAATAAACTGTTATCTGTGCCCAAAACTGCATCATCCTTAATATAACGCGAACTATGTTTATCAGTTGATTTTAAAAATTGATGCATATCACAATGGCGACGATAGTACTACGTTTGAGTTGATCTGCGCACTATTCAAGGAATTTCGAATGCAGCATGGCTCCGGAACTAAAACAAAGCAAGATTTGATCATAAAGCTGCACACGTTCAATTGTTATGTTTTAACATTTAATGATTATGTTTTAACATTTAATGGTTATGTTTTAACATTTAATGATTATGTTTTAACATTTAATGATTATGTTTTAATATTTAATGATTATGTTTTAACATTTAATGATTATGTTTTGTCCTTTATAGGCCCTATTGAACAATTGTCCATAGTTTGTTTTGTTTTTGCAGATCGTGCAATACAGACGGTCTCTTGCTCCAGCCATCGCTCCCGACCAGGTCTATTGATAAAAATATTATTCAGGTAATAAATCGATTATTTCAGAATGAAGTCAAATTAAAACACTTCTTCTCAAAATCATCACATCTAATTTGAAGTGGCCTTCAATAATCATAGTCTCCTATAAAGCTACAAAAATAACATTATCTTGTCTAGAGCAGCCTGCTACCAAAATAATGCTATCTCGTCTAGAGCAGCCTGCTACTTAAATAACATTATCTCGTCTAGAACAACCTGCTACTAACATAATACTATCTCGTATAGAACAGTCTGCTACTAACATAATATTATCTCGTTCAGAACAGCCTGCTACTAACATAATACTATCTCGTCTAGAACAGCCTGCTACTAACATAATATTATCTCGTTCAGAACAGCCTGCTACTAACATTATACTATCTCGTCTAGATCAACCTGTTACATAAATAACATTATCTCGTCTAGAACAGTCTGCTACTAACATAATACTATCTCGTCCAGAACAGTGTGCTACGAACATAATACTATCTCGTCTAGAACAGTCTGCTACAAACATAATACTATCTCGTCTAGAACAGCCTGCTACTAACATAATACTATCTCGTCTAGAACAGCCTGCTACTAACATATTACTATCTCGTTCAGAACAGCCTGCTACTAACATAATACTATCTCGTCTAGAACAGTCTGCTACTAACATAATACTATCTCGTCTAGAACAGTCTGCTACTAACATAATACTATCTCGTCCAGAACAGCCTGCTACTAACATATTACTATTTCGTCTAGAACAGCCTGCTACTAACATAATACTATCTCGTCTAGAGCAAGCTGCTACAAACGTCATGTCGTCTCATGTATAATAGTTTGCTACAAACACAATCTCATCTCATGTAAATAGTTTCCTACAAACATGGCATCATCTCATGTAAAAGGACTTGCTATAAATATATTATTATTGTAACTGACAATTTCATCTTATCTAGACCACCCTGCTAGAAATATACTTTCATCTAATGTAGAAAATCCTGCTCCAGACATAAATTCATATAATCAAGACTAGCCTGCTACAAACATAATGATATATCATCTAGATCAACCTGCAATCAATAGTTTTTCAGGTTCTTGCATTCCTCTGACTTGACAGGAATTTCGTTTTGTTCAATTGGATAATTAAAAGCACAGCGCGGCCTATATGTCTATAGAGTGGAGTATATCAGTGTTGTCTCTGTTTACAAAAGAAATTGGGAAAAAGACTGTTGGCCAATGGCGAATCTTTTAAGGTGTCCGAATTCAATTCTTTTTTCAGAAAGCTTTCGGTGATGGAAGTGGCCCCGATGGAGAGGTCTGGTCCACGTGGAGTTCTATTTCCGGTCTTTTATTTGGAACCATCCTGGCACCTACACAGAACGGCGCTGTTAAAGTCACACCTAGCGATGCTGGGTTTGGAATGAAAGTACGATCAATTTAATTCAATAATTACTAGCATCTATGAACAATAATAATGTCACGAAACAGATTTTCTGGATTCCGATTTTTATCCGCATATGTCCGAGCCCGTCAGAAAGTCCTGGATATATGAGGGACATTTCCTCGGTGACTCTATATCAAACTCAAATGGCTACTTCTGCAGATGCAATCAGCTCTAGGAGTATGGTTTCTCTTCCAAAACAGAAATGCCAACGAATAATTGTAGCGCTAGGAGAGATTGTCCCATTACCTGAAGGCTTTCGGTGACTGTGGTGGGATATGTTTGGGCAGAAAGAAATTTTAGCTATGAACATGTTTTGTTCTTTGGTCTACAGTAAAACCCCTCTGGATTCACTTCTAGACATAATCCTAAATGCAGAGCTGATGGTCTTATAATCTGTATGTTGCTTTGTTTGTCTGTGTGTTTGATTGGGGTTTAACGTCGTACCCAAGGGTATTTTACTTATATGACGACGGATTGTCCACTTCATACTGTTCCTTTCCGAGTTATGGCGGAAAACCGAGAGAAAACCTCGTAAAAACCAGCCCCGCGATTGCCTGAGACAAATCTTGTAACTCAATCATATACCTCATGGTTGACAGACGTACTCGATCCCGTGAACGGTATATCGAAGTAGGCTGGCCGCGGGCCTCTCTGTATATTGCAGATCTAAAAAAAATTATAATAAAGTTGGTTTTTTGAGTTGATTGGTTTTAAGGTAATACCCATGGGTTTTTTACTTTTAAGACCACGGATTGCCTACACCACACTGTTCCTTTTTTAAATACCCCCCCCCCCACCCCCCTGTGATTACTGGCTACGTGTGTTACTCATTCATATACCTGATAGTCAACAGGCGTACATAAACCCGTGAACGGTACATCGAAGTAGGATTAGTACACTGGCAGTACCACAGTAACTAAACGTAATACACGTGTGCCATTATTCGTTTCTGCACAACTATAATTGCACTTTGTTGACTTAGAGCAAAGAGGAAGACATTTGAGAGTAGATATTTCCAATTTTTAAATCGATGGGTGTCTAGCTGAGCCAAGTTGGGCACCTAAAAAGAATACGATCATCTTTTGTGAGAATTGAAATGATCAAAAACAATTTAAAAACAGATGATCTTGTTATATGTTTTTTCCATTTATTGATGTGTTCTGTTGTCAGTTTCCTCCCAGTGTGATATTCAAGCAGACTTGGCCTACTCCTGGTTCTCCTGCTGATTTCAGTGACGCAAACCCTTTGACTATCCAGAACTGTGAACTGACTAACCCATGTCTCTGGCATTCCTCACCAACCATGCAGCTAGGGTAGGTAAAGGGTGTGTTTTGTCCTCGCTAAGTTTATTATGACGTAGCCTTGCACATTTTTCTTGAATGAATTTAATTTCTTAGTGCATTGTTAACATCGGAGTATGAATTCTAATAGAGTTATTAAATGTTGTTTTCTTGGCTGACATGATTTTTGTCTACTTGGTACGCAAAAATGTGTTTTATACAGTCTATGGAGTTGGCCAAGGAGCAATGTTCACACCTGTCGGAATTCAGATTTATAGTAAATACTTTTTCAAGATTTTAACTGTTTATTTTTTTATTTCTGTCAGTGGTTCAATGGTGTTCTTTTACGGTGAATTGCAAAAATGGGTTCCAATGTCCCCGAAGAGGATCACAAATATTGATATATCTGACGATATTTACGTCACGGTCGTGGGGGCGGTGGAAGAGGTCATCAAGTTCAGCTTTGGGACAGACAGCACAAGCGCAATGAACACCGTGACCTGTAAGCTAGGCGCTTCCGGCTCCGCTGTCATCCGACATATTGCGAAAACATGTACAGCCCTGTAAATTTCATAGTACTTAGTAGAATAAAATTGTATTATTCTTTGAACAATAAAAGGAAAAATATTAAACTAACAAATAATCTATGTTGTCTCAGTTACAGAAGGAAACTACGATCTGTAATTTGGATTTAATACGTTTGATCAAACATCTGAAAAATAAATGAATACGAAAATCTTTAGTCTATCTTATTATCCGGGGGATATCGAGTGCCATGATCCGCGGCTTGATCCTAGCACTTTGAATACGTACATTTGCAGCTTCAATGACAAAATATTAGTTTTAAAATGTTATCAGAAACTCTGAGTATTAGATGTGTTTAGTGAGGTCTTGTTTTTTGCATTGTACTAAAATATTTGCAAGAAATAATGAATTCTTCAGAAAATAAACAGCTAAGTTAAGTATACGTATCATTAGATACAGTCAACGGTGAATGAATCCGTCTTGTCTATATTAACCCGTGTCCGACGTTTGAAATCGATATTCTCCTTACACTAAGTTTTGCTATAATTTAGTGTAGCATATCCTTTTAACCGTTCTTTATTTTGTTATTTATTTTAAGTTCTTTAAATCGATCTCAAGCTGAAAGCATGTTACATAATAAAGGAACTGTTAAAAAACGTACTGTTGATTATGTACTTCCGCTTCCTACCAAATGCTTATCCAAGAAGGATAATTATACAACCAGCCTTGTAATGCGACATCATCAGGACAAAGCAGATAACACCAGAATAATTTACGTGGAAACTTCAATTTGTTCAATGTCAAGCGTGAACTCCTAGAAGGTTTTATCGGGCCACAAAAGTTCCGCCAGAATAGGTGTTAACGATTGCTGCAAAGGTTAACTTAACGTAGTTGTGATCCCGGACCTTATTTGCCAACTCTCCATTGTGGATTACTGAAGGGCTAAACTGCCCATTTGGCTAACCCTGAACACAGTTATTAACCTTACCGTGATACCTTACAGTTACAGTACAGACAAATTTTCGGATTTTACTTTATTGTCACACTTTGCACGTTTCGTTTCATTTGGACTTTCGCTTAAGAATTAATACCTGTTTTGAGACACATTGTCTTGATCCATTCTCGACAATATATTGGGAGTTTCGTTATTGCTTGCCTTCTTATTGCTATTTTATGCGTTCCAGTAGACTTTAAAGATCTCGAGCTAACTCAGAATAGTGGTTTGACAAATGGTTAAGTTGCCTAGGAATCATCCATTTCTATTCAGTGTGTAACTGCCGCGTAAATGAACAATGAAGAATTTCCCTGTGACACGACAAACCTAAAAGACAATAGCAGAAGTCAACAATAAAAGATACACAAGGATTCCCGGTGATTCGATATTTCGGTTTATTTTAAAACAATTGTTAAGATTTCTTGACAATGGCTTTAAAATAAACAGAATTATTGAATCACCATTGTACCATGTATATCTTTCATTGGAGTCCAAAGTTGTCCCTATTTTATGGAACTCCTAGGCGGGAATAAAAAAAGTGCTACTTGACAAGATCATGAAACTAATTGAATATTTGGTGCACGAATGTAGAAGATTATGAGAACTTTGAGAGTTCACTTAATACTGAAAAGTCTCTTAAGACTGGTAGCGACTTAAATACTTAACCGTGCACGAATAATTAAAAAAAAAATTTAATGAAGGAAACTTTATACGCAGTGTGTAGTGCTTCGTCTGATTGATTACGAACGTCGAAAGTTAACAGTGGCGTAAAAATGGCGAGTCAATGTCCCCACAAGGACAGCGACTGACCGTTAAAGGACCCTCGAGCCAATGTTTTGTTGCGGCACTGAAATCTGAGGACCCAGCACTTTCTAAGTAATCGCTGCTCAATACGCATTAAGTTCCTTTGTTCCGCAATTTGGCTTGAAATTAATTCAACTTGGTTAGTCGGGGTTTCTTTACAAATAGGTTATTTAATCTATGGCATTGATAGCCGAGAGAAAATCAAACTTGGACAAGTTTCGCGTGAGATAAATACGATTTTTCACAACCCTTATTTCCTGTGATTGGTCGTCTTCAATCCAAAAAGGCAACTATCATTAAAACCTTATCAAACAGCTCACCAATTTTATATTTCACCTCAAAAGATGTAAAGTATACGACAGACACAGGGAATGTTTCAGGAATTTAAAACCTGGTCGTCTAAAAGCCTTACTTGGAAAGCTTTATTTTATGTCAGCCATAGGATACCATAGTTAAGGTATTATCAGATAAATTAATACTCATACTTGTCCATACATGGGAGGGAAAAAGGCTTCCTACAAAGGGTGTTACAGACATATAAATCTAAATCGGAAAAGACTAAATGTTTGGTGCTATTTCATCCATAATTTCCATTTTAGTTAAAAGAATTCCGACAAATAAATCATTCATATCAACAAAAGTAAGGACACGAAAGTAATTTGCAAAGAAAATGTCATAGGTCATTGTCTAGCTGTAGTTCTTGACCTATGTGTAATCTCAATTAAGTCTACTCGGGAAGCAAAATGACTATAATCAACATTTGTAAGCTATCATATTTCGGTCATATGAGGCGTGCGAATGTTCGCCAAATGCCGAGACACACTGCCTCCAGCACATAACGTAATGTTAACCGAATTTAACGTAAACCGACATAGCTCTCACCCTCACCCCCCAACTGTCCGAATGTTATACAGTACTTCAGAGCTGAGTAAGTCAATTTGGACCACATCGATTTCTTCTGTCATAGAAGTCATAACTTGTCGATATTGGGTTTTATCCCTTTATATCGCTTCCAGTTACATTCTAGTGAATGTAGGTTATTAATTGATCTCACTTGACAGTTATTATATTGTTTTCCCAGAAACCGCCAAAATTGGAGTAAGTTGTCTGAGACGGATTAATTCAGCAAAGCTTCATGTCATATATCTGCTGGCACCGCGGTTTGAACTTAGCAGTCAGACAAAGGAATAATGATTTATTATTTTTTAAAAATGCTTTGGAAAATCATCCTATTCGTATTTCAATATTCCTGTAAAACAGGATTTTCAAGTGCTGATAATGAAATGATGACTTCTAAACTCAGCTTTCTTCTCGGATGTCCACTGACTAGCAATTTCATCAACGTTATCGTTTTTATTTTAACAACAGCAAGCAATTGACGCAATTCCACGTATTACATTAGCCCTTCATACCAATGCTGGTGGGGTCTGTGATTTTAACTCTCCTCCTTTTCTGCTTGTGTCAATAGCATGTTTTCATTTTATTTCTGAATCCATGTTTGACAGCGATGAAGGATTTGATATTTAAAGCTTCTCGTCTATCACTTGTTTGGTGCTAGTCCAGCAATTTTCTACAAACAGAGTGACAGTGTCACAAACTTGATCGTATGTAATCGTGAAAAGTACATGTAACTGTTTATTGAGTCGTTGAGAGACGACCTGATAAATTGAGACATGATAGTGATTACCGTACATTTCCTTCAAAGCCAAGCTATAATGGAATAAATCTGCACAAAGTTTTGTTATATTCCGCTAATGTGAGAAATGTGGTTATATCTGTAAGTTTGATGAAGTTTCGAGGTAGGCATCTGCTAGAGCGACAGAAAATTGAGTTAGACAATCGTGTTTTAAGAAAATATTAATGTAACTATTACTGTTATAGGATGTGACCCATTCTCACGCTATGACGGCTGTCTCAAAAATTGCGGAGATAATTTTGTGAAACGTTCAGATTTCATAAAATTCAAAGAACTCACTTTAAATAAAACTTAATCTGCATTACGAACTGTGGAGCGTTGGTTACATAGGCCATGCCTGTTGGCCAAACCAATTTCCACTCCTTAAGGAAATAAATTCTGTTAAAACCATTAAATACAGGCAAAACACCATAAACCCATTACGGCATAGTATACTTAACTAAGCACACAGATTTGTTCTGGGCAATTCAAAGTAAACTCATACGGAAGTATGGTAATGTAATAGATCTAAGGCGAGCTGTTGAGCATTAAGTGTATTTGACTGCGGACCTTGAGAGTGACTCGTGACGTAAAATGTCGACGTAATGTCTTTACAGGCACGACAGCTGAACGGTTAAAATTGAAAGCCTCATAGACCAACAAACCAATAGTTATCCCCAAGAGTTTTCCATTTCCGAAATTGGAACATTATGACATCATATTCTGAAGCAAATGAAGCCAGATCGCGTGTTGGTTTATCCATACCCCATGTAGTAACATAATTGTCACTTCTGTCACTTAGAAGATTACAACAATAACTGTATAATTATTGATTTAAATACTTATTGATTGATGCAATTACTTTCCACCTTGAATAAGTTAACGAAAAGGGAGGGGGGAGTTGAGGGGGATGGGGGGTAGCGATGGGAGCAGTCGGATAATAATAATTTCTCTAGTATTGTAAGGGAGATGTTACAGTAGGCTGGATAGCGCAATACCTGGTATCCACTGAGACCTGATGGTCTGTTGCGTAGTTTACACACAGTTCTGTTAATAAGCTTTAAAGATAAACTCACAAACCTAATATAACTGTGTCGTTTGCTATCATGGATTCAGCGATATTTATTTAATCACATGGATTCAAGTTTGGACTTTGAATCTATAAGCTGCGTATTGTTTCTGAGGCAGGACATAGGGTTAAGTACATTTAAGTTATCTGATCATATACATTCAATAAAAACTATCATCCAGTCAAAATTAACATTGTGAATATCATACCCAGCGTCTAAATGTACCCAAACGATGGTAACATTTAGAGACTTTACAAACCGTTATTTAATTGGTGGCATTGTTTAAGTTTTAAAAACACTGCCCACATGTCTACGTTGTATAATAAGCGATGCCAGAACCAATAATGACATAAGCTGACCGTGAACCTAATAACCCCTCTGTGATAACCCTGGGTTGATGTTAATTTAGGTAACAGACACTAGGCCTTGGCTACATCACGTTATGGTAGGCCTAATAGAGTTCAGTGTAAACCAAGATCGTCGCGCAAGTCTCCTCCCAGAAACGCTACAAAAGTAGCGTATTTCTGGGTTGTGAGAAAGTCAATTTAAACCGCCTCGATCTCTCATGTAATAAAAGTTACATCCTGTCGATATTGGGTTATCTCCCTTGATCTTTCCCTGTTGTAGTCTGACATCTGTGACTAATCAATTGAACACACTTGACAGTTATTATAATAGCTTTTACATAGAAACCAGTAAGATTGGAGCGGTTGTTCTGAGAAGAATTGATTCATCAATTATTAAAGGTCTTGTTTGACCCCTAGGTCCATTTTGAGGAAAACATTGAGTTCATTTTGACGCACAATATATAGATGTTATTATTGTATATATTCTATTTTTTGAAAGCTTCGATACTCAGGATTCCACAATTGTACAAATCCAATAGGTTTTGAAACTTAATGCAAATGGACCTAATATCGACAGAAAAAAATCCATATTTGGTGGATTATTTCTCAGATTGTATTTTCTATAGCAACAAATAAATTGTTTTGTGAAGTAGCCCTTATAGTGCAAAAGGGTGTCTCAGTTTTTCTAAATTTTGTTTAGAATAATTTCAGTTGACATTATTGTTTCGGGGACCTTCGGTACACGTATAAAACATTAAATATATCCTTTTAATGCATGTAAGGAAAATAAAGTTTTCATGCAAAGGGTGTTACAGAACTTTAAATCTTAATCTGAAATCCTTGGAAAATATGGTGTTATTTAATCCATAAAGGTTTCCGTAACGTCGATCTTAGATAAATCAATTCTGACAAATAAAACATTAATATCAACCAAATGAAGGACACGAAAGTAAGATGCAAAGAAAATGTCTTTTTAAGCCGCAGTTCTTGGCACATGTTTAATATTAATAAAGCATGACGACAAAATCAGCATTTGTAAGCCATCATATTTGGTCATATTACGTGTGTCAATGTACGTTAAAGGTCACAGACACACTACCTCCAGTACAAAACGCCATTTTAACCGAATTCAGCGTAAACAAACATAGCTCTCTAAACCTCGACCCCAACTGTCCAAATATTAGAATTACCACTGACAAATTGACGCAAATGATAAATCCCCTTATTACAAAAGTAGCCTTTGATACCAACCGTCCGAATCTTACAGAACTTCAGAGTTGACTAAGTCAATTTGGACCACATCGATTTCTTCTGTTTTATCCCTTTATATCGCTTCCAGTTACATTCTGGCGACTGTAGTTTATCAATTGATCTCATTTGACAGTTGTTATATTGTTTTCCCGAAAACTGCCAAAACTGGAGTAAGTTATATGAGACGGATTGATTTAGCAATCCTTCATGTCATATACGTCCCGACGCCGCTCTTTGATCTTAGCAGCCAGACAACGCAATAGTGATTAATATTTTTACCAATGCTTAGGAAAATCATCCTTTTCATCTGTAAATATTGTTATAATATAGAATTAGCATGTGTTGATAACGATATAATGACTTGTAAGCTCAGTTTACATGATGACCTTCGGCTCATAATTACATCAATATAAACATTTTTATTTTAACAACAGTAAGCAATTGACGCAAATGATAAATCCACGAATGACAAAAGTAGCCTTTCACAACAATGCTGGTGGGACGTGTAATTTGAACTCTCCTCCTCTATGGATTCAAGTTTGGACTTTAAATCCAAGAACAGTGTATTGTTTCTGACGCGGACATAGGGTAAAGTACACTTATATTCTTTTGTCTGAACTTGAGGCCAAATACCGTTTCTTGTGTACAATGGCCATTGAAAGCGGTAAGATTGGAGCCGTTATTGATTCATCAAGTCTGTTAAGCCTCGCTTGACCCCTACGTCCATGTTGAGGCAAATATTCAGTTCATTTTGACGCGCAATATAGCTAATAATATTGTATATATTATATTTTAGGAAAGCTAGGATACTTAGGATTCCCCAATTGTACAAATCCAATGATAGGTTTTGAAACTTAATGCAAATAAACTGAATATCGACAGAAAACAATAGACTACATACTAGTATTTGGTGGACATTTTTGTCTCTCCAGCCTTGCGTACACGTATAAAACATTAAATATATCTTTCAGAAAACATTTTTGAAAATGTATGCCTTATTTTTAAAAAAGAAAGAAAATAGGAACGATATTGATGCATAAAGTCCCTCTTCAAAATGCAACAATTATCGACGATGAACCGTTT
>JAVFBX010029860.1:0-17904 GCA_034783855.1 Mopalia kennerleyi | reverse complement strand
CGAATACGCCTCCGCTGCCGTCGGTCCATAGCGAGAACATTACCACATACTTGTACCAACTTTAACTGTGCTACCCCAAAAATTACTGAATTATCCCGCTTTGTATTATAGAGATAATTCTATTAATATTTCGCCTATGCGTTTCTTTTTTGACAGAGTATACATTGTGGAAAATCTTGTGAAAAACATTATTAATTTCAAACAATTCAAGAGTAACTGTTCATTGATTAAACATTTTATATTTTGAATCATATAAAGCTATAACAAAGTAGTGTAACATGATCCACAAACGTTGAATATAAACAATTTTATCAAAATATTTGACAAATTCATAATTTGACATCATTGTGATTGATCAGAACTAAGTTGAAAAGGATTTAGATGTTTGTAATGTTATATATAAAGCATAGTGAACAGATACACAAAACTTCAAGTATAACGTGAATCATCTTTTAACAAAAATAAAATGGAATATAAGGGCGTTAAACATGATTGGATTTCAAATGATAATGCCGTTTAAAGGTGAAGAATTAGGTCATAACGTGAATATGACTTCATTGATTAAATTAATACAACTCAAATTATGGCAGAAACCTGGTCAAGAAATATTGATATATAGAAGACGAATTATTTTACCACTGTGTAAGAGAAGGAAATTAGTACCATAATATCACTATTATTTGTTTCGACTTTCGTGTGAAGCTAACAATACGGAATATGGAACACAGTCACTAATGAATTTCGATCGACCTGGGGCTCAAGAATAAACAACATGTCCATCTTTTTAATTATAGAGCCAGCGGGATCATGGATGCCGTTTCAATATACTTGCAAGAGTTTAATTTTGTTCGTGTAATGAGTGATTATGCAGAATTGAGAAACAAAAATATCTCTTAATTTCATAAAAAAAATCGATGTTTTTTTAATTTTGTTTTACGTAAAGCTCAAAGGTATTTCACTTTAAATGCTGACGGATTGTTCCATTTCTGACTAGCTGCCTTCATTAATACCGTGGAAAACCAGGTTAAAACCAGTCCAGTAAAAACTGGGTCATCACGTGTCCCTGAATCATATACTAGAGATCCACTTGTCTTGAACCCATACTGAACACCAAAGAAGTATCGAATAGGTGTGGATTGTTGACATGGTGTAACTTGTCAGCAAATGCCGCAAATCTGACATAACATCAACTTGAGCAATAATATTTTTTTATGGAAATACTCGAGCTACAAAAGCGGGAACACAATATGCTACATGTAAATTGATGTAACACGGAAGAGTTTCAAATAATACTACTGTATAAAATTGCAAACATGTTGAAAACAAAAAATGTAGCTGACGTTGTAGTAAAAGGGTAAACTACATCTATAAAAAGAATAATAATACACAAAGGGGAACATAATGCGCTGTACGGTAAGTAAGCTTTAACAATAAACTTACCTGTTATGTGTATAAGCATATGTAAAATATTATACACGGACTTTTCGTCAGCATATTCATTTAGATATATCTAAAGTAAACCACATCCGTTTTACATCTTATAACAGAGGTTTAAGGCAATACTAAGAAATATTTAACATTTAACCTGTGGATAATTAGCACTTTCAATTTCCCCAACCAGGACAAACTTTCAGGAAACTTCTCAAAACAGCTTCTTTTCCGTCATCTAGAATGCCGTTCTCCCATTTTGCATTAAGAAACTTTTCAGTAAAGTTTGCCAAGGTCTTAAATGGACACACACTTATGTGTGTTTCCTTTTAAAGAACCAATGTGATGTTAGTACAAATGCATCAGTTGGCATTATAGTTGGTAGAGCAGGTTATACAGGTAAGCAAATATCTGAATCTAATCGTATAATACATATTTTCAAACATTGTATTGATTACAATCCATAGACATCACTTACTCTGTCTGAATGTCACAATAATATAATCCAAATATCTCAGTTATCAGGTACAAATGGACCAGAAATAACTTGCAAAACGGAATCATATTACAATTAGTACATACGACATCTAAACGATTGAATTGTCTACTTTAAAGCTGACCAGCTCTGATGAGTGTCTAAATCGGGTTATTAAGTAAATTTCATTGTTTGCAAATATTATATCTGTCTTGCAAAGCACCTTATCTATACTAGGACACACTTGCGATTATAAAACATTAAGTTGCCATTAAAATAGTTAATTGTTCAAACATGCAGTCCCTGATTGTAGTGAAAATATACATGTATAATAATGGCGATATTTTTTTGCGAAATCTGGTGATATACAGAAGCAGGGCAACCCATTCATAGTCTTAACAGGAGGAACCTACATTCCAAGCATGAAGTTATCCAAGATGGACCATAGTCTTAACAGGAGGAACCTACATTCCAAGCATGAAGTTATCCAAGACGGACCAATCATTTGTTTTCATGTAACTGTGTTCCCCACATTTATGACAGACAGCAGGACAGACAGTCGCATCTGTAAGTCCCCCTCCTTCTTTTCTTTAGCAGTGAATTAGTAATGAGGTGCCTGTGTATCCCATAAGGCATGTTAACGGATTAAAAAAACAGAATAATCACACTAAAATTTAAAGGTGAAGGCCATAAATGGACCATTGTTACAAAACATACTTGACAATATAAAAAAGTGACTAAATTGTAATTTAGTAAAGTACAAAACAGGACTATTAATGAGAACATTACATCTTCTATGCATCTCCAAGAGAAAGAATCATATTGAGAAACATTTCAGTAGCTGGGGTTACATCTGCTGTCCATTGAAGGGCCCTTAGTCTCAAAGTCTCCACAGAACATTCCCAATTACACTGGAGTTCTTGTTTGTCATCCATATTCAGCTGGTACATGTATTTGTTTGTATCCGAGACTCCACGTCTCCGCAGCGCTTTGAAACATTCACCTGTTAAAGATATCCAAAACAGATCCTACAAAACCATAATATACAAAGCAAAGTACATGTTTAGATGTAATCGTTTAAGCTGTGATACTTCAAAGTCCTGCACAGTTAAAGTGGCAAGGACTGTGGACAGTGGACATATGCTGAAACTGATGAATTGCCTTGTATTTTTAGGAAGTTAAAATACAAAAACAAGCAGCAGCTTGTAGCTCCCCCCACCCCTCCCCCCACACACACAAAAAGAAGCACAGCTCAAACATAACCGTGTAGTGTAAATTTCAACAAGAGATGTATCCAAACTTTTAGTTACATCCAGGCCTGTGCTGTAATATTTGTTCCATATAACCTTAAAATCGGTCTTGTAAAATTTTGTGAGATAACATTACTTTTGCATTCTCCCCTGGATAATGGCTGAATTGCTGATAATAAAAATACATAAATGTGACTTTGTGAAAAATAAAGCAAAATTGCTTTCCAATACAATCTTCATTGATAATCGGATATCAATAGTTGTCAAAACCCCTAGCAAAATGAAATTTAAATGAAGATTGCAAACAATTTGGAAAACTTAATAGGTCCTCCTAAATTAGGTTTGCATAAAACCATGGGGAGACCCAGTTCTATCCATTCCCCACAACAGCACAGGCCGGACATCAATTGCAATGTTGCTAGAAAGGTGCTGAATAATGACTTTTTTCATATTTTTCAAATTCAAAATGGCTAGAACTTTGCAAAAACTTAACAAAACTGTGTGAAACACAAACTTAATGTCTAGCTTGTCATACTAAAGCTGAATACAAAGCAAAAATGTGATAAAAATGTGTCACAAATGGAGGGACAGATGGACAGACGAGACTTAAACCAACGTGTTATGTAGGTCTCCCTTACTAGTTTCACTAAAGAAGGGGAGTGATAAATAATACCATTGCATAATTGCATTGATTGTTTATTTGTACTTAAGGGTATTTCACTTATATGGCGATGGATTGCCCACTTCAAACTGTTCCTTGACTAATTCCGTTGGAATATCAATCAGAAACCTTCAGCTCAGAAACCACCCTCACAATTGCAAGAACCACACAATCCTGTGACTCACTCATACAGGTCCTGATTGTTGACAAGACCACAACAGGACTCGATCCAATGAATGGAACATCGTAGTAGGATTAGTAAGCGCATAAACTAATAACTAAGCCACGGTGAATTGCAATGAACAATTTGATATGAACTTAAACCAGTTATGTACATACAGTACATGCAACAAGGAGATCCAACTGAGATGTCCATCAGTTGGATCAATATGTCATGTATTAAGAGTACTGTACCAAAAGCAAAAGTAGTACTCCCTAGGCTATATGGAGAGAATGAAACTCCTCACAAAGTAAAGGTTTACTTGAAGGCTCTCCTAACATGACTGATAGAACAAAGTTTTCTAGTTCTTAACAATTCAAACTTTGCAAATATCAATACTCTCCTCACACTGTGAATGGGGGTATGGGGACCCCAAAATATTCCCTACATATGTAAGCTTATTTATTAATATGTATACATATAGTGTGTGCTTTCTGGAATTTAAACACAATATTACAGTTCAAGTTTCAAATCACCGAATTACTGCTCTACAACAAACTGAGATTCCCATTGATGACATCTTGAGTATTCATCTACTGACTCCCATACTAACTGCATCTAAACTGTAGATTGCATCACTTTGATTTCAATATTAGAACTCATGAGTACCACTCACAAACACTTACTTTTGCTGCATCTAAAATAGCTGAGGATGGCATAATACTGGAGCATGCAGAGCTCTTCACAGCTCTCTGGGGAGACAGTTAGTGATAAATCCAGGACTGTATCATCAAAGCAATCACTTGAGGGTGTCAAGGGTGGTGTTAACTGGCATTTTGGAGGAATTGCCTGAAAGATCCTATTTGTGACCTCCGTTATTTCTGAAGGAAACTCAAGACAGCCATCAGTCACCTCACAATGAGCTTCCATAAACAGTTCACAGAGTTTAAATCGAAGAAGGTCAGAGGTCATTGTTTGTAACAAAAGTTTCTTGCACTCCAGATTTGGTAGGTAGTAAAAGACATTCACCATTTTGAATCCCAGTTTTTGAGCACAATCAAAGTTACTTGTACTGATCAGGATTCCAATCTCGAGCAATTCCTGTAAATAAGGAAGCACTTTCTTTAGCTCATTAAATGATAAGTTCTCATTTAATTGGCCTGTGTCAGTGACTTCCCCTTTAGGCACATGTACTAGATCATCATCAAAATGAATACCGATATTAGTATTACGCAGTTCGTTATTTTCTCCACAAGTTAGAACACTAGATATCCACTGAATCACTTGGTTCAGATTGTTCATGCCATAATCTGAGGATAACACTTTATAAGCTTGGCACTCTTTTATACATATTGAACTGGACATGTTTTTAATGGCACGTAGTTCACCACGTAGCACTTGCACAATAAACTGAAGAGCTAATGTGCTTCTTAAAATGGTTGCCTGGTCTGTAGTCATCAAGGTATCGTTTAAATCAAGCTTATTCATAACATCCGAAATCATTGCCCATGTTATCTTAATAGCACTAGGGTACTTTCTCTGAATGTATGAAAGAGTGTGAAAAGATTCGAGGCTTCTTGTGATTTCAGCACTACCCAGAAGTCCACAATTGTAGATGTGATCAACAACCGTTTGTGTGGGCATATTGTACAGGGCAAAGACTTGTGTCAAATCAATAGTCTGCTTTAGAAAAAACTTGCCTTCTTCTATAGAGGCATCCACTGCACTGAGTTCTACAGGAGAGAACTTCGACACTGGCTCAGAACTATACACAGCACTATCTGGCAGTGCAAAATCATCCATGAAAGACGGGTAAAGAATCTTACAGTTTGTTTTAGCACCTGGTGTAAGGGCAAGACTTTCAGATACTGCGGAATTCTGTTTGAAGTAGTTACCCATTGGCAGCTGTCTATAGTTGTCATGCCTTTTGCGCTTCATACTCGATGAGCTTTTCTGTAGCTGCTTACTTTCGTCCGAAGATGAAAACCCTTGTAAAGCTTCCAAGATGGGGGATTTTGGCGCGCTATTAAGTGTCGGTGATAAGCTTATCACAATGTTCCTTTTCCACCTATGTAGAATTTCATTTCCAACAGATGTATCATCTGTGTTCTTAACAGCAGAATCACTATCAACTAATTTTGCTTTCTTCGTGGGTGATGATGCGATCACATCCAAGAAATGCCGTTTTACAGATGTACTGGCTTGTGCCGAACTTTCCTGAGTATCCCCATATCTGTTGCTCACATCACTATCAGCCACTGCTATGCTGTCTGGTTTACCTGATATATGGAGCAAACTTGATATTTTATTTTTAACTTCAGAACTAACTAAATATCTACTGTCATCAATGCATGGTCGTAAACTGACAGAATTTGTTTTAGGATTCCCACTTTGAGTTAAATATGCTGCCTCTGAAAATCTTTGACATACATTTCCTGAAGGCCTTTCCTTATAAGGATCAATCATATGTAGCTGGTCTTGATTTACAAGGTCCTCTTGGTTTCCTGTTTGCTTTAAATCTACATTTTGTGTAACTTTCTCCACATTTCTGCTTAACTTGCTACTTTCCACAGCATCTTTATTGAAGTCTTTCGTGAGCTCTAAATCACAATCTAGATTGGGAAAGTCGATGTCTAAGTCAGGCAAGGAGTCAGAAAGTTCTCCATCTGATAACGGTTCCTCTTTGACAAATTTCAACGTTTTTTTAGGATGCTCATAATTGTATGGGAGACAGGATGCAGGAAAATTATGAGATGAGCTGGAAACAAAAGAACTGTTACCACCAGTTTCCAAATCCAAATGACTTGAACTGTTGCTAGAGATTGTACTACTACTAGACACAGAACATTCTGGGCTTAAAGGAAAAGAATAATGCCCTGTTGGTCTTTTATGTTCATTATGACAGCCTGCTATATCTGTTTTATATGTAGCAGAAGTTTCTTTATCTGGATACTCCTCACACACAGCAGTAACACTGGAAACACCGAACTCCGGCTCACTAGACCTTGTATCTTTTCCCATGACTGATTTAACCACTCTGTTTAGTGTACTTCCCATTCTCTTGTTTCTATTCCCTATTTGGGTGTTCAATTTTGACGATCTCTGTTTAAGTTTCCCCTTTTCTTTCCAATTGCCATCAGAAGCTGCAAAAGTATCAACTTTAGACTTGTCCTGGAAATCCTATGAAGTAAAAAACAGAAAAACAGATACATGTATTCAGTGTTTAATAAGGCTAACAGTAACAGTAACTAGCCTCTAGTTAAGATCAGGTCACATAACTTTACATACACCAAACAGGGCTTGGGGCTGAATTTGGGGGCCCTGGAAACTCTGGACTTGTAATGAACAGGTTTTGTTTGTTTGTTTGATTGGGGTTAACGTCATACTCAAAGGTATTATCCACTTCACACTGTTCCTGGCCCTATTATGGTGGAAAACCGAGAGGAACCACCCCCCACGATTGCCGGAGCCACACCTTGTGACTCACTCATATACATTGTACCTGAGGGTCGACAGAGGGACTCGATCCCGTGAACGGTGCATCGAAGTAGGCGTTAGAAAGCGCACTCGCTAACCACTGCGCCACAGTCGCGGGCCTTGTAATGTGCAGGTAGATGTCTGCAAAAGCAACTTCATGTACAGACAATTTCGAGCCTTAAATTTCATTTCTGACTTTTTCTGATGCAATCTGAGCTCTTTTTAACAGCATGATCTGAAGGGATTAAATGAAAGAAACAGGCATTGTACAAATCCACAACACATTTGGGGTAAGCCAGTCAACCAACACTGGTGTATACTTTCATGTGCCTAGGTGACATGGACATTTTGGGGGGTTCGCAGACTTGTGTCCACAAATCTGTTGGAATTCAGGTTGGATTAAGCCTTGTTGCAATTTTGCAAATCTATAATTTTAATTATTTTAATAAATACTACAAAAAAATGTAATTTTTTAAACTGGATTGGCAGATATATGTCAACCAAAGAAGGTCAAATTTGTCTTTTTATGTCAATCTGGACATGGCAAAAAATTAATTTCAGAACAAAATGAGTTTTCAGTGATAAAATGATCAATTCTTTACATTTTTATTTTGTAAACACAGCTGTTAACAAACGGACTTAAGTCACTTTACTAACACAAAGTCAACAGTTCACATATATCATACATGTACATTCCTCAAATGAATTCTACGGTTAACCTGAAAAAAATTGCATGAAGTTATCTGTAATTTACTCAGGTCTCAATGAAAGTACCAGAACATTTATGTAAAATGGACAAATATGATATTTAGTAGTATCATATTAAGTTAAAACAAATTCTATTCCACAGCAACATGCAACATGAAAATAAGACATATCAAATTTTGGCTAACAAATTGATTTCATGCAAGTAACAAATATATGTACTTTGACTTGTTTTTTGTGATCAATCGCAACACATAGATATTATTCAAGGCATATTTCTGGTTTTGCCTTGAAGACATTACAATTCTTAAGACGAGTATCGAAGATTTATAGCAGCAGGTAGTCTGTCCTGAATAACGGCACTAACCCACTCCTTAATGTGTGCCTTTTGTAATTTACTTGCATTCAGCAGGGGGTGTTAATCTGGAAGAACCAGTTTCAATAATTGAACTCAGGTAACACGGAAATCAAAAGTATGGTGACCAAAATGGTCATTTTACTTCACTTTTTAGTAACTTGGTGTCCAATTTTCAATTTGTACAATTACCGTATCACCTGCACATTAAAGTTTCTTAAAACAGGGTGTCCAAATGAAGCAATCCTTCAATTCTGGGTGTCCAAAGGACAGGTGGACACCCCTGTGTCTAGGCCCTTGTAACACATGGTTTTCCAATAATTTATCTAAGACATGTTTTTTTCAATATAACTTAACTAACACATGTTGTTCCAATAATTTGACTATGAACACATGTCATTCCATAACTTGACAAACAAACAATCATGAAGGTTTAATGGAACGCTTTCATTTAGAAGTAGTTAAATTACTTTAACATACATTCATATCTATTATAAATAAGTCAAATATTACTTTTGTAGTTGAAACTAACATACTAATTGTAGATATTTCATTCAAAATAAGACTCTCCATGTTTGTTAATCATCAGTCATTTACTTCAGTTCAACAATGAACACCTGTCATATCTGTTCCTTACATCATTACATGTAACATTAGCATTGATTGCTTGATTGAGTGCTTGATTGTTTGATTGATTGATTTTTTGTGTCATGGGTATTTTACTTATAAGACGGGGGTGTATTCCTACAATAATTGACACTAGCACAACCAAGATGTGAAGCGTTTCCATAATGCTGGATGTTAATCTTCCTCCAGTGCTAAGTAAAAACAGCATTGCTACTCTTCAAAGAAATGGTTCTTAGCCAGAGAGCATGTAGCATTAGGGAGCTCTCCAGTCACCGATCAAAAGGAAAGCAATTTTTTCTGGTGAATCTGTACAAAGTTTATTGCCCTAATGAAGATACTCCTGAACACCTTGTCAACATCATGTCCACATGTTCTTCACAATTCACTTTTCCACAAATCTGTTCCACTGGTTATTCGGATAATTTGATTCTGGCTAATATGTACATATATATATTAAGTTTGTTTGTTTGGGGTTTAACATCGTACTCAATGGTATTTCACTTATATGATGACAGATTGTCCACTACACACTGCTCCTTACCCAATTACATTGGAAAACTGGGAGGAAACCTCGTAAAAACCAACCCCTAAGCCACATCATGTGACTTACTCTGTTACTCATATACTCTCGATCCTGTGAACGGTACATTGAAGTAGATTAGGAAGCGCACTCGCTACCACTAAGCCACGGCCATGGGCTCTGTAAGCTTATATTTAAAAAAGTTTGGTTTGTTGGTTTGTTTGATTGCAGTTTAGTGTCATACTCAAGGGTATTTCACCTATATGACGACGGATTGTTCACTTCACACAGTTTATTGACCTATTATGCTGAAAAACTGTGAGAAAACCTCGTACAAAACCCACCCGCGATTGCTGGAGCCCCATCTTGTGACTTACTCATATATCTGAGGGTCGACAGATGGACTCGATCCTGTGAACGGTACATTGAAGTAGGATAAGGCAGCACACTCGTTACCACTAAGCCACGGCTACAGACTATGTATATTTGGAAAAGATTGGAGGGAGAAACTTTTGCTTGCCTACACCATTGATGTTAATACTAATATTCAGGGTTTTTTATAGACAAAAGTTCTCATAAACTCAATTTGATATTGCCTGAAACTCAATATTTTTAGCGCGTCTTTGGTGCGCAAAATGCACTAATACGCAAATTTTCTAACTTTTCATCGAAAATCCACTGTTAATTCTGAATTTTACAGCTCGCCAGTGGGCGAAATAAGCCAAAACTCAATTTCTCAAATAAAACTGAATATCAAATTTAAGAAAAACTCAACTTGCTGTTATTTTTCATCAGGGTATTCCAGATGAAAAAGTGTCTATAAAAACCCCTGAATGTTATAATAAATATGTGAATGTTTAACAAATACAACATACCCTAAGAATCCGTTTAGTAGCATCGTAACTTTGTTATGCGATTGCTTTGTTAGTAGACATCTACACCACAAGATACAAACTGAGAGCTCTACAGAATACAGATGTTGTTACTGTTAGTAGGACACATGCATTTGCCCCTGAACATTAATGTAGGATTCCATAAACTACTTACTTGTTTACATTTTTGCCACTGCAGGTTCACTATCACTGCATTATTCCTACAGGTAAGTTCCCATGTCAAGGACTTGATATCAAGGTTTAAACACATGAGCTCTTCCAGCAAATCAATAGGTATGAAATCATGTTTAATTCCCATGTTTTCCTAAATTCGTTGCAAAGATTGAAGCTAGAAATATAGCTCCAATATTTGTCTAACACTTAAATAAGCTATAATCCAAATGAATCCAAAATAAAAGGACTACATGTGTTTCATGAAAGTCTACTCCAAACTTTTGTTTTCAAAGAACATATTCAGTGATTTCTAATCCCTATCAGAGGGAGCCCATAGTAGGGGAATACATGCACATGCTAAACCAAAATTGGATGATGCCCATTGCTTAGCAGTACAACACCAGTCAAACACTGTTACACAGGTCACACTGACACGCATTGTGTCCATGGCACAACAGGGCAGTTTTCACTTTCCCCAGCAATTGAATGTTCTATACATATATATTGCATCTTGTACTCCTACTGTAAGTATCCTGAAGAAAAAGGTTGACTCAGTTTGTTGCACTACTCTGGGTACACAAATTAGCAAGTGCACCATTAGGCAGATGTGAGTGCTGGCATTGTAACATCATGCTGTGTCTCCACATGGAGTAACACTACTGCCCCTGTCACAAACTTGTTTATATCTATTGTCCCAGTGGGAGTGGTTGGACTAGGTCATTCCAATTGCTGTCTGCCTTGACAGTAATCCGATCTCCAGCTGATCATGTGTACAAGTGTATAATCACAGAATGCACACTTGGGTTAAATGTAGAGCATTCTGTTAAATAGGCCCTGAAAAATAGCAAATACATTACATATATTATATATATACATGTATATATATATATATCACAATCTACATGTATTTAAGGGGGCCAGTATATATTCCACAAATGTAAATATAATTTATAAAACACATACCTTTACCAGCCTATAGTTAAATTTGATTTGATGGATGTCAATGACTCAATGTTCAGATTAACACATTCATATAAACAAATACATAATAAATGGATCAGAGAAAACTAGAGGATATGATGAAGGTTACAACTTACCACTCCACTAGTTTAACACAGTTTAATGCACATGTAAGGTTTTTAAATGTTATCTGCAGCACAGCTGCTTCAATGTACATGTATGGTACTCATAAGAACTTCATTCACTTACATGTAGGCCTTCATTTAAAAACACACAGAAAGCATATTGTGCAAAGTATGTATGATGCAGATAAAGTGTAAATAAAACATGTGAAGAGCAATGTGACTTCATATTTGTGTTGCCCTGCTTTGCCGCTGTAAACTATATTTTAAGGGAGACTAAACCAAATGACAAGACTTAGACAGGACTATTACAACATGTAATACAAATCAACATTAAGGTGCACTATTGGATTTATTATCATTTATTCTATGTAAAACATCACCTGACGTTAAAGATAACATGTTGGCGGACTGCCTGTATATTACAAGTAATCCGCAAATGTGCATGAAAACTGAAAAGCCCATCATGCATCAACAAGTACAACTCCACCTCAAACAGATTTTGTGGAGTTTTGGAGTCACCATACTTTGCCACAAAGTGAAACGTATCATTAGAATTTCAAATAATTTAGTTTTATACATCTCCACAGGTGCTGCACATAGTATTAGCCAGAAATCAACAAGAGGGTGTCTCAAATCACCATTTTTACTGAAACAGGGTGTCTCATTTGTCTTTCCCATGTTAAATTTGACTGAAACAGGGTGTCTCAAATGGCTTCTTGAGTGTCTCAAAGACACTGAGACACCCCTCTGGCTAACACTATGCATTTTTTCATTTGCTTAATATCTTCAACATGAAAATTAATAAACTAAAAAAATCGTATGACTGAGATTTTTATAGAAAAGTACATGTATAAGCTTATATTTTCTTCATCAGTAATACTTACTCTGTCAAAAAATACTAAAATATCGTCGCTGTCAGCGGCTTGTCTGATGCAAAGAGTTAAGTTTTTCTGTTGACATTAATATAATCAAGCAACCCTCGTAATTCGCCACGGCATTCGGCATTGCCGATGTAAAAACTGACGTAAGCTTGCGTGAGGTCGGCAATTTTTTGCCGTCGTAGTCGAGATAAATTTAATGGAACCGCTAGATGATTTTGACCCAAGAGAGCCCCATGCCTAGGTTCTGCCCATGCTGGGCAGCTGAGCCTGGCATTAACCTTGACCGTCCGCCTCATAAACGTAATCTGATGTGCACCTAGTACTTTAAAATAAATGTAACTTTATTCAGTTTAAGAGAAACTTTCGTATATCACATGGAAATAGAAAAAAGCGACGCATTAGACCATTGTTGCTGTATTGCCAGGTCAGACTGGTTGTCGGGAATCGTGGCTGCTTCCAATCAACTATTGTCATTATGCGGGGGACACACGCGCGATTATATAAGTTCAAACATGTTAACTTACTCCTTCACCTACAGAAGTTCTCCTAATTTTACTGCACAAATTTACTGTCCTAGTGCAAGTAACTACAATAAATCGGTTTAATGTCTGACATCTCCTACCTCAATCAGGTATTAAGGGCACTGAAATTTCCAACAAACCATTCCCAGTCACTGTACTTCAATACCAGTAATCAAATGGTGACATGAGATGTGTAGCCACATTTTAATACCTACATGTGTACAAAAACACCACCCCTAACTGACTTTAGTATTTACATGTAGGCCACTTCTGATTTCCTGCCATATACAATAGTACAGTAGATCAGGTAAAAATTGTTTTTAAAAAAAAGTAAACTCTTTTGCAGAATTTGCAAAATAAGTTTGCATATTTAAGTTCCTGTCTAAATTCCTAAACAAACCCCAATTCCTTCTTAGTTTTGAGACAGATTCTTTCTTCTAAGGATAAAAAAAAATAAGGTACATGTACTATTATTTCAGTCTGAAGTTGTTTTAAAGATATAAGCTAATTTTTTCAATAGTATACTGGATCACAAAGCTTTTGATAGTGTTGAAAGAAACATATTATTGACTAAATTAGTTGACAAAGGCATAGTGAGTTTCACAGCTCTCATCAAACCCAATTAGCATATTTATCAATAATATAGCTTACAGTTTCAAGGACCTATCTAACCCTATGAACTTCAACAACCATATATATATGCTAACACCCTGGCCCTTTGTAAACGATTTTAATTAACGAGCATCTCATAATCATCTACATGTACATTAACATACATGTCGCATTGTGTACTAAAATGTACTGCGGAGAAAACTCATAAGATGTAAATACATGTATTTCTTAAAAAGGACCCCTTTAATACTCATTGTCGTACATGGACTTTGGGCCACTCTACCTTACTACAATCGTTGAATGCACTAATTTATGTTCACATCAGACAAACATTTGTCACTTAAGTCAGAAAGCTTTCCTACTCTATTATTATCAGATTAAATGCAAGAAATGTATCAGTAAAAGCAGCTTCTATTCTTTTACAACCGCTCGTTATAATGTTGTGTGTGATGAGGCTGAGAACTAGGAAGATTTACTTACCACCTGTTAGATTGTTCGCTTACAAGTTTGATTGAGGTTTAATGTCGTACTCAAGGGTATTTCACTTTTTAATATGACAATACTATAGATTGTCCACTTCAGACTGTTCCTTGCCTAATAACTATGGAAAACTGAGAAGAAACCTTATAAAAACCACCCTTACGATTGCCGAAGCCACATTGAGTGATTCACTTATATACCTGATGGTCGACACTCGACAGTGAACTCGATCCTCTGAATGGTACATTGAAGTAGGATTAGTGAGTGCACACGCTAATCACTAACTCACGGCTGTGGGCCTAACCATTAAGACGAATAACATACACCTTTTTCTCCAAACTAAGTTAAAATCGCAGCTGGGACTGCAATAAAATGCATTTATAGGAAAACCAAACATTAATTTTTCTATTGAATGATGCCAGCTAACACAATAGAATAAAAAACACTGACACTGTTTGTTTTTGTATCACCTGAATCTACAGCCAGCCCAAACAGAAAGGCTGTTATGTATACATGCTGCCAAAAGTCTAGCAAGAAGAAGTATGAAACCAGCCATTACCCAGTCTCAAAGGCATTGTGGCCAGACCAGTGCTGATTGATGAAAAGGTGCCCCCTAATGAGACATAGAGAAACTTTAAGGGAGATGAAATGGACGTGGAATTATGGGTAAATCATGCTTATGCTGTTGCTACCGCTTTTCTAACGTTATATTTTACCCATACAGCATTTTTCGATTCTCGCTTATTCCGATTCAATTCAGTGATCCAAACTCCAAAGTAGCAACCTATAATACATAGGCGTCAGTAGGCCTATAAAACATATGCGATACTAGACCAAAGGGTCCATGATTGTGGGCAATACCCGGTACTAAAACTAGTAGAATTAAAAGTACACTATGCTTTTATTCGTTAACCTTTCTTTAAACTTGTTCAAATTTGCGTTAAAAGACGTTAAACTTATTTTTTGTTTGTTTTTCATCGGTAACTGTGCTGCCAGCCAATTATATTCCAGAGGAGTAAATAGACGAGAGTAAACACTCCTTGAATTTTTTATGCAGTTTTAATCGCATTACACAAGCTCGTATACAAGACAAAATCATGTCTGAAGTAAGATCGCACATAATATTGCCTTACATGGCATGAAGGCAAGTGTTAAATAACAAAACTGATGTCGCCATTTAACAAATTCACAGAACCGTGAACCGAATCGAAAGGTGCGAATCGCTATTGAACGAAATTTCGATTAATCGTGACAGCCTTACTATCTATCCATAATGGTTTGAAGTTTTATTACACTGATTTTTACTGAACAACAACGTCAACATCGTGTAACCAACTGGCTGCCAGTTCCTCTAAATTTCCTACTGTGTGTTTGCCCGGAGTAGAAACAACGATGTTAAAGGAGATTCGCAGAACTTCAGCCCCACTTTGCAGTTATTTGTACTTTAATACACAAAGAATTAGACATGCACAGTTTTAAGAAATAAAATTCTTCCTAAAATGATCATTTTATTGTTTAAAATTACTATAATTAATTGTTTGTTTGTTTGATTGGTGTTTAACATCGTACTCAAGGGTATTTCACTTATATGACAACGGAGACAAAAATAAAACGTACAAACAGATCAGCTGTCTGTTTCCCTTTAGCTCTGAGAGCACCAGGGCAACAGGAAGCTCCTCTTTCTCGCCTTTTACGATTGACCGAGGAAGCCGAGGGAGT
Source organism: Mopalia kennerleyi (assembly GCA_034783855.1). Classification (NCBI taxonomy): domain Eukaryota; kingdom Metazoa; phylum Mollusca; class Polyplacophora; order Chitonida; family Mopaliidae; genus Mopalia; species Mopalia kennerleyi. Next base: position 1,902 of record JAVFBX010029860.1, on the reverse strand, counting down.
ATTCTGCAGGACTGGCCAACCCGCTCCCCCATGGGGCCTGAGAATAAGGAGACAAATTACTCGCCCTGTGTCCACCTTAGCTAAGAACAGGTAGAGTGATGAGATTGGTGATTCTAATTACAGCATAAAATCTCACCTTAACTTGTCTAAATCATAAATGCAGAAGACTGGTCTCAGTTAAATATCTATTGTACTCATCACAAGCTATATGATTAGGTAATATTTGGTATTTCCATTTGTGAGAAGACTCCAAATCTGCTTTTTCAATTAAAACAATTAGACCGAGTCAAATAGTGATTTTAGTGAGCAAAAAACAACATTGTGCAAATATCCATATAAAATATTAAAAAAAACAGTATGAATGTGGAAAGAACTGTTGCTGAAAGCGATATTAAATTTAATCGCTATTAGAGGAGGTCATGCCACATTAAATACCTATATCTGATTGGCTATGAGGGATTAATTTGTAAGCAGCTGATTGGCTATGAGGGATTAATCTGTGAGCAGCTGATTGGCTATGAGGAATTAATCTGTAAGCAGCTGATTGGCTATGAGGGATTAATCTGTAAGCAGCTGATTGGCTATCAGGGATTAATCTGTAAGCAGCTTATTGCCTTGTGAGCAATTGGCCCCTGTACTTGTGGGCAATATTGAGGGCTTTAAACCATAGCCCATAGTCTTAGCTAGAGACCCGTCCACCTGTCATTTGAGACGGGCAGATTTCTAAAAAAAATGGTTACAATGACAGGTACAGATTAGGAATTTGAACAGTGGAAAGATAGGAAAATTGAGATAGGTATTTCACTTATATGATGGCGGTGTATTCCAGCAATAGTTGACACTAGCACAACCAAGATGTGAAGAGTTTCCATAATGTTGGAAGTTAATTTTACTCCAGTCCCCCTTCAAACAAACTGCCCTTCGCCAAAGGGCTATCAAGAATTAAATTCATCTTTTAGATTTTTGTGACTAAAACTTTGTCACAATTAATGCAGGGGTCATGGCTGATTAAAAAAAAAGGGTACCAAAAAAATGGACATACATGTAGGCAGGTCTGGTTTTCAGCCCTCAATATTTAGTTTAAACATAAACAGTAATGCTGTGATACCAATAGACATATGCCTTCAGCCCTCGATATTAAGTTTAAACATAAACAGTAATGCTGTGATACCAATAGACATATGCCTTCTGCTGCGGCTGAACCAATAATGATTGATGAGAATCTAAAAAGATTTGTTACATCTTTGTGAAATTATTATACACATGAAAAATAGAGTAGAGTTTATATTTCAGCTGCTGTGACGAGTCAGTCGAATTATTTCCCCTGCCAAAGTTGATACAGCAACATCTGCATGAGAACTGAAAAGCATAACAAAATTATTGTTTATAAACTTAAATCTTACATATATTTTTTCTGTTTTTTAATAACATCTGTATTCATCAAAATTTTCACACAATCTAAGCTGTCATGTAAGTGCAAACATAGCATTGGGAAAAACAAACAAACAAACTTTGATATCTCAGAGGGCAAAATTAAAAAAGAAAAAAATAATTTATTTTATCTGAAATTAGACAGTGACATTACTACTTCAAAGCTGCAAAAATGTGAACACCATGGTTTATGCTTGAGAAAAACTAGCCCTGAGATTGCTGGAGTCTCACCCCATGATCCATGTGACTCATATACCTAGGGGCAACAGACTGAGTCATCGAAGTAGGACAGACACGCTAACCACTAAACCATGACTGCGGGTCCTGGGGGCAACAGACCAAGTCATCAAAGTAGGACAGACACGCTAACCACTAAACCATGACTGCGGGTCCTGGGGGCAACAGACCTAGTCATCAAAGTAGGACAGACACGCTAACCACTAAACCATGGCTGCGGGTCCTGGGGGCAAC
>JAVFBX010029750.1:0-17910 GCA_034783855.1 Mopalia kennerleyi | reverse complement strand
ATCAAATCACAGGTTGAAATTTGGCTAAATAATTCTTAACTTTAAGAAATACTTAAGTAGCTTTATGAATACCGACCAAGAGCTCTACCACTATTGACAAATCAAATCTTTCTGGAGACAAGGCCCCTCTTCTCACACTGTCACAAGATCTAGTCGGCCGTCAAGCTTATCATGTCTACTTGCTGGACAGTAGGATGCAGCAAGAGCGTAGGTCATGTTACATCTGACATGGGCGGCCACACCCACACGGTGACTACATGTATCAGTGGTCATTGGGAGGTAATTCCACAACATATTTCAGTGTGAAATGATATTCTTTCAAGTGATAAAGGTTTTAATCCATCCAGAGCTCCGCTGTACTGGAGAAAATCATCAAGCCACCTGCAAGTGATGATTGATCTGTTGGTCAGTTGATTAACTGACCAACCAATCGATAGAAGCTTAACCTTGTGCTCTGGATCATTGGACTCATATGGTGGCAGTGCAATAATTAGCCACACTAGTACAGACACAAACCGGAACACTTACAGTAAATATCATTGGTTCAATTATATCTGGACTGTCAATTCAATTTTTTTTTAAACTAAAAAGCGAGGATAAGTCCTGATTGATCATCTATCCTTCAGGACTTTGGAAACTGTTTTAATGACATGGAGTTTGTGAAACAGAGGATATCAGGTTTTCTGAGAAAACTGAAATTTCTTTGTTAAGATGCTGAATTACATTAACAGCTAGTAAGGGCACAACAATACATTGAAGTATCGATTAATTCCAATAATAAATTATCAATATATATCATGTTTGGAGATTCAATAATCTATCTTAATAGTTGTTCCTATTGTTGATCATTTCAATAGTTTACCTGTTTCCATCACTAATAGCATACATAAGCCTACATGTACCATACATTATACATTATAATGGAAAAGCTACACAAAGTTTGGAAATGCTATATTAATAATGGAGCAGTGGAGTTATTGACATTCACTGATACGATAGCTGATAGCCTATTGCAGAAACACTGGCTGTGAAACTTCAAAGTAGATATTTTGTTGTTAGTTCTAACAAGGTTCCACTACCACCAAGGCCTTAGGCAGACACCCGTCCAAGTGGACGCCCTGAAGTGAATACTTGCCTCATTTGGACACTCTGTTTTAAGAAATTTTAACATGTAAGAGATAGGACAACTGCCAAAATTGGACGCCCAGTTATTTGAAAAGTGAAGCAAAATGACCATTTTGGACACCCTACTTCTGATTTCTGGCTAAGCCCCGGATTCAAAATTTAAATATGTCAGAATAAACAAAAACAAGCTAACCCATTTGTGAGTCAAATGTTGATATTAAAAAAAACACATTTAGCCCCTTGTGTCAGTACATCTCATGGAGGACTCTCAACACTTGCCTGGATGAAAATTGTTCTATCATAAGCCTCTGAAGCTCAAATGGTGAATGTGCTGGTCCTGCTGACCAGGGACCAGAGTTCAAGTCCCAGTGGTGGCAAGCATTATTGTCTAGTTTCTCTATATTAAAACAATTTTCTGCACCATGGGCCAGGCAGATTACAGGCAAATAGTAATACATTTAATAAAGTAGATTGATTTACATTAATTCAAAAATATCATTTATCAGTGCAGGTTCATAGACTGTTTCACATTCGTTCCCTTAGTTTTGGCTAGATGACCATTCAAAGCATTTGTATTTTCCCATGTCATGGTCATACAAGGTTGTTTTGAACAGATATGTTGATGGTTTATGCTGGCAATACTGTGTATTCACATAAAGTACTGTGTGTCAAGCTACATGGAACTTTGAAAAACCTCCTAACATATAGGCCTAGGTACAAAGACATTTTATTATGTTTTATCACGCATATAAAATGGTTCCATCTCTTTGGCCCTGTGTCTGTCTTTATATTATTTATTTGTGGATTTAAGGATGATTTTGCAGACATTTTTGATAAATTCTGGAAACGATATTGTCAAGTCTCCTGTTTTTTTTTAATTTGGTGAACTTAGAGACATTTTGGTGAAATGTACTTCCTGGTATTTTGATAACCTTCCCAACTAGGCCTTTGTACATTGATATTTTATAACAGTTTATCATGCTCAATAAAATAGCGCCATATCTTTGGCTCTATGTCTCCATGTCTGTCATTTATATTCTGTAATTAGGGGTAATTCCTAGGATGATTTTACTGACGTTTCTGGTAAATTCTGGAAATGACATTTCCTGTATCTATCAAAATTGTTAAACTAAATGATGCTGGTATTTGTTACCTGGGGGCATACAGGCATACCTATAATTAGGTAGTATTCAGAGCATACATACACAGTAAAATACCAGCATAGCGTATACTGTTTCAGGCTTCAGGAATCCAAGCATGCCAAATTTTCTTTTTTTTTTCCTCCAACATTGAATATCTTTTCTCCTCTCAAACAAGCAAGAGGAAAGCTGCAAGCAAATTTGACCAATGTGGCCAATGCTGAATGTGTTCCCATCTCTCCGTCATACTGCCCGCTGACTAGGCCAGTTTGTTTGAAGAATATCAATGCTGTCTTTTCTTAGCATTGGAGGAAAATTAACTAGCCAACAGTAACATGACATTTAACATTTTATGGCTGTGAAAGTGTCAGTTATTGTAGGAATACACTGCCGTCATACAAGTTAAATACGCTTAAGCATGGCGTAAAACACCAATTAATCAATCTTTGTCATACAAGTACAACATTCATGACATTTATAATAATTCTAAATATATTTATATATATATTTCTAAAAAGCAATCACTGGCACAGGGATGTAGATCTTATGTTTTAGATAAACTCCCACAGACAAATTTCTTAATAAACCTTAATCTCAAGTTGTGTTATGGGTAACCTACAGACATCTCAAGAGAAGGTAACGACAATTCATATGGTGTATAAAATATTGTTAAAAATGTAGCCAACAAGATATTTGGCAATGGTTAGGAATAAATCAGCCTACATTTTAGAGATATAGAGTTTACCAATGAATATGTTTGTTAAAGAGAATGAGTGTTACAGCCTGTCAGATACAGAGGGTATATATAATCAAGGGTAAAAAATATGTCTGATACACCGACAGTTGAACAGTTAATGTAAATGTTACCTCTGCTCTCAATAAGCTCCTCAGTAAGATTTTATTGCATTTATTCTGGCCAAATACTACACCAAACAGGAGCAATCAATGCCCAACTGTTGCTGGTTTCTATCGTCCTACAATCATAAAAACAATCTAGGAATGCTGCTGATGTTTTTTGTCAGATCCATTAGAGTGAGTTGAGACCTGGTTTAAATTAGATTTGCTGCTGCTCTGTCCGAAACCATTAACAATATTCTAATATTTGTTTTCCTGTCTTTTCTATTTCAGTTATGAATTAGTTCAGATCAGACAGTTTATTGGAAGTTAACCAGGAAGAATGTCTGAGTCCTCACGAAGAAGACGTGGGCTGGAGTCACCTCCTGACATACCAGACGACCCGGAACCGAGACACTCGAGGAAGAAAAAGAGGAAAGGAAAGAACTCCAGTTTCAGCAGTGCAATGGACTTTGACCTTTCCAGTGTGCCGCTACCACCAATGCCCGATGAGGACACTGAAAGTTTCTCTCCTCAGACAACCAAAAAATCATCGAGCCCCTTACCCGTTCCTCCACCGGCACCAGTGGCAAATATGCGGCCAGCAGGTCAATTGTCTTTGGCTTTGCCGACAATACTAAAGGATATTCCCACAGCAAATTCTCCTGATTTGAGTCTTGTGAAAAGTAAAGTACCAACAATAGACATTTTTGCTGACAAACCTAGTATACCACCGCCTATGTCTATAGCAGTAGTCACCCCCACACCATCATTATCAGCTATATCAAGTTCATCATTGTCGGCAGCAGTATCCTCCTCCTCATCGTCAATGATCTCTGGTTTCAAGTTTTCCTCTAAAGAGAAACCAGGTCAGGCCCAAACACAGAAAGCAAAGATAAGCTTTCAAATAAAGACAACAAAAAGACTTTCAATTTTTTCAAATGATGATGATGATGATGATGAGGAGAATGAGGAATCCAAAGCTGATGTTCCAGCTAAAAAACTTGACCTTAATATAAGTGAAAGTGATTCATCTGTGAAGGCTAAACAGGCAATGCAAAACCTGATTCAGAAAAAAATAGACAAGAAAGATCTAAACAAACTTACAGACTCAGAAAATTCCTGTACAGAATCTACCTCTGCTGAACAGCTTGCAATAAATGTGCCATTAACTGTTATAAGTCCACAAGAAGCAAAACCGGGTCATAGAAAAACAAGGCAGTCCAGGTGGGGTGAGTTTGATCCAACAACAGTTTCCAGTATAGAATCAGACTTGAATACAGACCAGCCTGCAAGTGTATCTAGTCCTTCAGTATCGATGTCCGCTATTAATCCTTCAAGCACAATAGAAAAAAAGGATTTTGAGAAAGAGAAATCTTCTGATAGACAATCTAAACAAGAGGATCGTTCAAGACGAAAAGCTTCTCCTCCATCGTCTGATTCTGACGATCACTCTCATCAAAGGTCAAGGCGCTCAACACGACATAGGTATAAAGGGTACCAAGGGAGGGACTACCATCGAAATAGATCCAGAGAGAGATCAAGAGATCGCTCAGGGGATTCAAGGGAAAATAACCGGCGAAAGCAAAGCAAAGAAGGTTTAAATGAGCATGGGAATAGATCCAGGGATCGATCAAAAGACTCGGAGGATGTCCGCAGAAGGCTTAGCAGGGAGTCTCTAGGTAAATCATCTCGTATGACTAGGTCTAGATCCAAAGACTCCAGAGAGAATTTTCATAAAGAACACAGCAAGGAACCTAGAGTGGCATCTTGGCATAGACATAAAAACCTTTCAAAAGACTCTCGCAGACTTCAGAGTCCTAAGTCTTCTGATGAGTCCGGGGATGAAGAATACCAAAGAAAACCGTCTACCAGGCCTCGTAGGAGATCTCATAGGTTATCACCTGAAACAAAGTCCCCTGACTCAAATAAGCAATACGGAAAACGTCTTCAAAAATCTAGATCAAGTTCAATTGAAATTGACGAACGTAAAGATTTAAAAAAGACCAGAGAAGGTGAATTGCAAAAGAGAAAATGTAATAAGGAATCTGATGTTGAGCCAAATGAAGAAAGTCTCGTGAAAATGTCATCATCTTCTATTGGTGTGGAAAAAGATCTCTCAAGTGTAAAAAAACTGGAGACTAAAGAGTTAGCTGCTGAACTTGGTAGAGACATATCTCAAGAGTCTTCAAAGGTTAAGTCCAAGTGGGATTCGGATTCCGAATCTAGTGAAGATAAAGATATCCATAAGCTTAGGAAGCTTCCAGAAAAGGTTGAGCCAGAGCACCACAGAAAATATTCTGAAGAAAGAAGAGAAAGGACCAGTCTTGACAGACATCTTTTATCATATGAAGAAAGTTCTTCAGACAACCCTACAATGAAAGAAAATAAGTATAATACATATGATAAACAACCAGGCAAAGAGGGTAGTAAACCTGAAAGACACCAGAGATCTTCTGAAAAGGTTCTAAAATATGACAACAGGAAACCTACTGCAGACAGAAAAACCAGATCCAGTCTTGAAAGAATAAGTTTAGAGTATGATACAAGTTCTTCTGATAAGCCAATTATGAAAGATAGCAAATATGGAAAATTTGACACGCATTTAATGCAGAATGTTAAAGAAAGACATAGACCTGAAGAAGAGCAGCTGGAGCCTGAAAACACCAAGGATGAACGTAAACCTTCCACAGAACAGAGAAAAAGGTATAGGCTTGAAAGACGCAGTTTAGAACATGATCCAATCTCTTCTGACAAACCACCAATAAAAGACAGCAAGTATGATGGTAACTTAAGGCAGGAAGGCAAAGAGAGAAGTAAATGTGAAGACCATGACATTTATCAGTCTAGTGAGATGGAGAGGCGAAAACGCCACTCTCCTTTGAAGCTAAAACTGAAAAGGGATGCTTCACCAAATAGTCCTAGAGAGGATTCGTCATCATCTGAATCAAGCTCTTCTGATAGCGAAGATGTTGGATACAAAAAAGATAAAGACCCCAGTCAAAGAAAATCACCGGTAAGGGCTGAGTGTTCACAAAGTTTACAATACAAAACTGATAAAGGGAAAACTTCAGAACATTCAAAATTCGACACAGCAATATCTCCTAGGTTTGCATCAGATAGGACAAGACAAAGGGAAAATACAGAAAATGTTGATAATTTGGTAAAGAAGGCAGTACATGATCCAAAACAGAAAAGGTCTGGTGAAGTCGACTTATCTGAGGAAAGAGAGAGGGACATGCATGCTGTGCAGAAAAGACACATAGAAAGTGAAAGATATGACAAAGGTGCAAGAGATACTAAAAAATATGATTTTGACATCATTCAAGAAGATAAAAAAGAGGAAAGAAAAGAAATTTTTGATGAAACCGATAGAAGATATAGGGATAGAAAACAATCGGCAGATGAAAGAGAAAGCAGTAATGCAGAAGATGACTTGGCACATAACCTCGAAAGACGCAGAAGAGAAAGGTATGAGAGAGAGAAAAGATATCTCACTGATAACAATGATAGAATGGATTTAGATGACGAACAAGATGCTGTGTCTTATGATGAAAGAACAAAGCGACAGTCAGATGTTGAACATTTGAAAGGCGACAACTTTGAAGAAAAATACAGGAAAGAATCTTTTGGACAAGGAGAACGACTAGACAAACTCAGACACAAAGATTCATTTGAGAAAAGTGAAAGACGGTTTCAGGAAAGACGAGAAAGAGATCTTGATTCTCCAAGAACAGCTGTGGACAGGACGACAGAAGCCTATAGTGATAGCTATAGAAGAGACTCTTTCGATGACAGGATGAAAAGAGAAAATGTTGATCAAAGCCATAAATCTAAGTTTTCTGAACATTACACGTATGAGAATCAACAACATTGGAAAGGAGAGTATATGGAAAAAGAGGATTTGCCAAGACGTCCATCATTGGAAAACAAGGATTACATAAGTGGTCGCCGATATGATTTTGGGAAATATTCCAGGAGTCACTTAGAATTTGAACAACGCAGTACAAATCCAAGAACATATTCTTCAGTAGATGGGAGACCTAATGAAGAGCTTGAATATTACTCAGAACAGCAGAAAACATATGAACAGTATTCAAAGAGTGATCCTCAAACAACTCCACAAAGATGGTCTCGTGATAACAGAAATCAGGGCCAAAGGAGGACAAGCAGAGAGAGAGAAATCCCAGACACTATTTTCCCGAGAAGAAGTGATTCTTCTGAAAGAGAGGGACAAAGAAACTGGGGATCAAGAAAGGAGATGCCAGACACACGAAGCAGAACAGATTCAGCTGAAGCAAGACAGCTCAGACCCAGCAGGCAAAGAAGACTTAGCTCAGAACAAATGATGCACAACGTCAGTAAAAATGAAACAAGATTTGATGACCTATATGATCCTGAAGAAAAATACAGGCAACACAAAAGATCAAATGACCCGATAAGAAGTGATGATGAACAGCATAGTTATTTTGACAGGGTAGGCAGGGCCGGAAAAGATTCTGGGTATACCCTTTCTCCCAGACAGTCAAATGATTGCAATAAAGATGGCAGATATTGGGCCGGAAAGCCGTCTTCTGAACGTAAAAGTTATGATTCTGTTGATGATGGCAGACATGCTGGATATCCCCAAATGCATAAAGATGAGAGAGATTTACGATACAAATCTTTTGAGTCAAAGATACAGTTCTCTGCTGTTGACCCCAACAAAAGCACTGACTCAAGAGACAGAAGGATCGATATTAATGATGATCGTTTCTTTGACACTGGCTCTTCTACAAAAGCTGAATCCAAAAGGACGAGAGAATCACTTTCAAAAGCACCTATCAAAGAACGAGATGACAGAAACCTTAAAGCATCTGTTGATTTTTCTGAAGAAACCAGGTACAAGAATGATAATTACATCAATACTGGTAAGATAACCCTGCCAAGAGTGGATACAGTTAAACAAGATATGCAGATTAGGCAACATGTTAGCAAATCTCCCTCTCCAAGAACAACTCAAGCAAGTTATTCTCCGAGTACCTCAGATCAGAAGGACAGCAGCCGCAAGGATAATCTATATTCCAGAACAAACAAAAGTGATAATGATGATGTCCCATTTTCCAAGGCTACATTGACTTTAAGAAATGAACTTTATTGTGAATCGACTCCTAAAACTTCAAAAGTTGACGGTTTGAAACTTGCAGACTCACCTTATCTATCAAAGGCTGATTCATCAAATGTTAGTCAGAGGTATCAACATTCCTCAGAGGAAAGAAAATTCGAGACTTATGCTGACCCACTGAAAAAGTTTGTAGAGGACATATCTAGCTCCTCCCCAGCGGATAGCCCTGATTCATCCAGCTCAAGAAAGAAGTTAGGTAAAAAGAAATCAAGGTGGTCTTCTCTTGACCTTAGTGAAGATGATCCATCAAGCCCAAGTGTGGTCCAAACTGACTGCGGAATCAATGTGGTAAATGTGGGCATTTCACCAGGATCAGTGAAAACACCTTTGCCTGTTCCGCCGCCTGCTCCAGTGCCACCACCACCCACACCTGTCCCTCCTCCAACATTCTCTCCAACAGCACCATTATTTCCCTCTTTAGTCCAGCAAACATTAGGGTTAAGCTTTACTCTACCAGACAAACTACCATCTCCTTTGACCATGATAGGAGTTCCAGAACCAACAAAAACTATCCAAATCCCAACAGGAGTTCCTCTTGCTCCGATAAAGTTGGATTTACCAAAACGTATTTCAGGACCAGTGGCAGATCAAAAGCAGAAACATTTGTTATCCCATCCTAATCCTGTAGGATCTGGAGCTGCCAATCCATGTACCTCTAATGCTGGTTCCTTGCCAGTGTGTAGTTTACCTCCTGCCCAACCTACCTCTGCATCCACAAGTTCCCTACACTCTGCATCCGTTTTGCCTTCACAACCCCCTCCTGCTTCTGTGTATGTACCTCAGGCTGCACCCATAGCCAATTTTCCAACAAAGCCAGTATCTGTCAGTATTCCCGCACCTTTCAGGCCCACTGTGTTCTCCCCATCCGGGGTAACCAGCAGGCCTTCTCAGTTCAGCAATGTTGCCACATCGTGTACCATTTCCATGCCAGTTACGCCAGTACCCTCTCAGGTCTTTATGGTTGGACAACAAATTGTACAAAAAGCAGGAAACGATGCAAAGCATGCACTCTCTCTTCCTTTGACTGTTGGACAATTGAATATCCCATTGCCAAGCAAAGTGCAACCACCACCTATGCCAAGCACAGTGCAACCACCACCAATGCCTAGCACAGTACAGCCACCACAAGTACCAAAAGTTGTGCAGTCACCAACATCACAGTCCAGTGGGAAAGTCTCCTTTTCATTCATGAGATCCAATCAAAAGAATATTACAAATGAGCCAGTTAAAATGGGTATTGTTAGAAGTGCAATAGATATTGGTGCAAACACGAACATTCATCCTCAACAGGATGCTTATTCGACATTACCAAGTACTCACCCAAAATTTGATCCTTTGGGAAGTGCTCTAAAGGTACAAGCAGATTCAATTGCTTCTTTATCTCTCACTAAGATTCCTTCTCCAGCATTAACTTTTACTCCAGGAAACTTGAAACAGTTTACCTCTGGCATGAATTTGCAACAAAATCCTGCACCATCACAGCCTTTTCAAACTATTGCACCAGTTCGCCAAGCTGATAGAACTTTCCAGGCATTAGTACCAGATCCCAAAAGAACTCCACAACCTATTTCTAGTCAACTTGTGTTACAAAGAGTCTGTCCCTTACCCAGTGCTACAGTTCCGATTCCTGTTAGAAGTATTGCTAGTTACCATGACAACGCACTTGTGTTTTCCAGTCCTACATTATCAGGGGCAGGTCCCATTTCCTCACAAAATGTTGCTACATCTTGTTCCATGGTTCAGTCATCCCCACTGGTAAGCTCAACAAATGATTTAGAGGCAACAACGACAGAGGTAAGATCAGCAGAGCAGCCATCATCCATTTCATCACCAATGTCTTCAAGCAATACAGAAAAATCCTTTGTACAGATTGATCCAATCGAAGTTGTGTCTTCTGTCAATGTGGCTGATAATACTACTTCTGGGAAAGACAAGGGAATAATTCCCCCAAAGAAAAGAGGGTTTTTTGGTTTTCCTGATAAAATTGTTTTTAGTGCAATAACCAGTAATCAATTGGACAATGAAACTCCTCAGATTAAACCAAACCTGGTTGTGAATGTAACTCAGCCTAATCCAGCTCAGACTGAAATAGAATCCCAACTACAAACTTCTGCTCATTGGAAACCTTTGGGTTTGAATGAAACCCCTCCTGTTCAAGGTTCAATTGTCAACAGTAATGAAACTGTCCTCAAAGATTCTACAGCCAATTCTGAGGATCAGGCCTTGACTGAACAAGCAGACAATGAATCGAAAAGTGACAATGAGCAAACCAGTCGCCGCCGTAGTGGGCGAATACGCTCCTTGGAAGAAAAGAAGGAAAAAGAGAAAGGTGGAGATCAAGGGATGAAAGAACCTCCTGCTAAAACAAAAAGAGAACGTGAAAGGGAAGAAAGAGCTAAGAAAAGGGAAAGAGATGACCGTGAAAGGAGAGGTCGACGGCGTTACGATGATGAACCAAGAAGCGATGATGATCGCAGAGGCTCTGATTCTGAAGATCGTAAAAGATATAGTGGAAGACATAGGAGAGATTATGATGATAGCCGAGGAAGGGACAGGGACAGGTCAAGGGACTCGAGAGGAAGAAATAGGCCAGATTCTGAGGAACGAAACAACCTAAGAAATGATGAGTTGGATTGCAAGAAGGAAGAAATTGATTTGGTATCTTTTGCAACTCCCTCTTTACCAGAAGGCTCACCTCGTTTACCAACCAGACCAAACTTCTCAGACTTCAAGAAGGATGAAAGCTGCTATCAGAGTCCTGGAAAGTTGAAATCCCGATGGCGCCGCACCAGCGAAGCAGAAGGCCTTGCACCAGTTTGCTTCAGCACACCTATGCAAGTGGATCCTATGGCTTGTGTGAATCCTCAGGAAGACTCCTCTTGTCCCCCTCCTCCACCTCCTCCTCCTCCAGCTCCTGAAAGAGAAACTGTGGCCATTGCTGAAAGGCCTGACAATAATCCAGTGGGTGAACAGCAATCTAATCTGACACTTAAAGGTGAAAGTCCGGAAGACCCAGTGGTTCCCAGTTCCACGGAGTCCATGCTTACATTGTCCTCTCTGATGGAAACGTCTGCTGACATTAAGGTAGAAGAAGCCGTAGAGGAGAATCCTATGGAACCTCCAAAAGAACCTCTGGAACCTGGTAAAGAACCACTGGAACCTCCTGAAGAACCACTGGAACCTCCTAAAGAACCACTGGAACCTCCTTCAGAACCGCTGGAACCTCCAAAAGGAATTGAAACCCTGGAAGAGGAATGTCCTTATTTTGAACGTTTACTTGATAATCTCTACATTGGAGAAAAGTGAGTATATGCTTTTGAGAAAAGTTGATTTTCTTTAGATGGACAATAAAATCATTATATTTGCACGTGTAGTTAGGAGAGAGAGTCCTCTTTCCGTGGTGTTCTCAAACCTACGGGGGCCACATGAAGCCTATCTCTGCCTGATGTCTTTGTCCAGTTATTATCTTGTATTTGTCCTCTCTGGTTGCCAGTGGTGGCGAGGTGATTTCCTTCATTTTCCATTAAACTGGCGCTCCATCATATGAGTGAAATAACTTCGAGTATGGCATTTAGCATCAACCAAACATTATTTTAGCAAATTCATGGAATTTTTCCCCACAAGTATTGCAAAATTGTCTTTATCTTTTCATAAATTCATCAATTTGAAAATTAATGTTTCTATCTATTCAAAAAATTCAAGCCCTTACTATAAATATCTTAAAACAGGTAAGCTCACTAAACTTAATTTAAGGCTAAATTCTAGCTATTAAAGTAATTACAATTTTAAATTAATTTTTTTTTATATCAAGCAATTTAAGTGATTCTAACAAACAGGATAAAAAAAATTGTGTCTATTTTAATGCCAAGGGGTCCAGGAAGATTGTATTTATGTATGGCAAACAAAACGTGAAGAATAAAATATTCTTTCGTCTAAATGGTTACGAGGTTTCCTCTTGGGTATTCCACCATAATTAGCCCGTTGGCTAAGGGCAATTTATTTGAAGAGTAACTATGCTGTCTGGAGGAAAATTAACTTTCCAACATTATGAAAACGCTTCATATCTTGGTTGTGCTAATGTCAATTATTGTTGGAATACTTGGCCGTCCTATAACTGAAATACCCTTAAGCATGGCGTAAAACACCAATCAATCAATTAAACCACGGTAATTTGGAAAGGAACATTTTGAAGTGAGTCATCTGTCATCATATTTGTGAAATACCCTAGAGGCTGATGTTAAACCCTAATCAAACAATCAAGCGATTTTTATACTGTTTTCAGGAAGCGTTCTAAGCAGATGAAGGAAGTAAAGCGGATGATCTGTGACTGTAGCACTTCATACGAGGACCGTGACCAAGGACAGTCAGCCTGTGGGGAGGACTGCTTGAACAGAATGCTGATGATTGAGTGGTAAGATGGAGTCATTGCTAAAATGTCTGGTCTTCTTTCACTTTATGTGCGTGGTTTGAGGGAAATTCCGGTTGACCTTGTGCTCTCAGAGCTAAAGGGGAACAAGCAGCCAATTTGTTTGTGAGGTCTCCTGTTTTTGTCCCTTTTTGTCTTTGTTGCCAGTGGCATAGTGGGAGCCATCGCTGAAATATCTGTCCTTTTTGCTTTGTGGAAAATTCCTGTTGCCCTATAGCTCTCAGAGCTAAAGGGCAACAAGCAGCCGATCTGTTTGTTGCCAATGGTGTAGAGGGTGACGTCTTCGCTGAAATGTTTGGTCTTCAGCTCTGTTTCTTTTTTACTCTCCTCACTGGGATTCCTTATGAGGTTTATGGTACATTTGACAACCTCTTTATGAGCTGGATGGGATTGTTCCAAATGTAACATTCCTTGAAATATCTCCCCCTCCCCCCCCCCTCCCCCCCCCCCTCTGAAAGGTCTTAAGATATTAGCGGGGAAAATGTAGCCTGACCCTAGATCATTAGATATAATGCAAATTTTACTTTTTTAAGTGTTCTAAATACAGTCCTTGCTGTTATGTGTGCTTTTTTTCCTCACACCTTTCTTTCATTAAACTGAGAAACTGAAAGGTACAGATTAAACAGTATTATTCAGAGCAATTTTTGTTGGTAACAAAATAAATGTCTATATTTTGTTCTCTTTTTAGTGGTAATCGTTGTCCATGTGGTGAATATTGTACAAATAAACGCTTCCAAAGGGTAAGTTAAAAAAACGAATAATTTTATGTGATTGATCATGGTATTATGTTTTACTTAAATGTCCACAAGCATTAATGAGAAATTATTTTCATCTGATGAAACATTGGTGTTTTTGTTTTTGACTTTTCATTCATAGATAAAAATCGATTTAAAATGGTGAAAAATTGAACGCACATGATGACCTATTCGTATGGGGAAGTAATCATTGTACAAACCCCATACGGCTACATCACAACTCTTGGTGGGAAGATCTTAATTGACATGATATCTATTAATTCAAATATTATAAGTTGTTATAATTGAACACAATTAGCTTTATTCCTTGCCATAAATGACCACTACAGACCTAAAAATAAACAGGTGCTCAGCTCTGTATGAAGGGTTTTTATCTATTGTGATGACGATTTGCACCAAATAGATTTGGCCATATCAACATAATCATCAATCATCATACCTTGTTTTTCGCTCAGTGGCTACCACTGATGTTAGGTGTGTTTTTTAGTCGCCCATTCATGTTGACCCTCAGGTGTATGAATGAGTGACATGATGTGGCTCTGTCAATTGCGGGGGTGGTTTTTACTAGGTTTCCTCCTGTTTTTCCACCATAATTAGGCAAGGAACAGTGTGAAGTGGACAATCCATCGTCATATAAGTGAAATACCCTTGAGTACGACGTTAAACCCCAATCAAACAAACAAACAAATCGTTGCCCATTCGGGGGCCATGGCTTAGTAATTAGCATGTGCACTTTCTAATCCTACTTTTCTGTACTGTTCACATGATTGAGTCCATATGTCAACCATCAGGTGTATGATTGAGTCACATGATATGGCTCTGGCAATTGCAGGGGTGGTTTTTACTAGATTTCCTCATGGTTTTCCACCCAAATTAGGCAAGGAACAGTGTGAAGTGGACAATTTACCCTTGAGTACGATGTCAAAGCCCAATCAAACAAACAATTGTTGCCCGTTTGGCTCGTATTTATTAACCCCAATGAAGCAAATAAATAAAGCTGTTTTCCCTATGTTTACCCAGCATGAATACCTGAACGCCAAACCTGTGAAGAGTGGCTCCAAAGGATGGGGGTTGTTTGCTGGCTCCGATTTGGAACCGTAAGTAAAATTTATTCCATCAATCACTAAAGTAAACTTATAAAATCTAAATTTGTAATTTTGGCACATGAGCTCATAGTACGGTCCTGTGGTGTAGTGTTTTGTAACTGTGGCTAAGGGTAGAGCTCTGCCTCATGTCTTCCTGGGAAAATAATGATGGAACAGGTTTATCCCAAAGCTATGGTCGGCTTTAAAAAGCTAGATGGTACTTGATATGTTACAGAATTTGAAATACCTGTTGTATTAGTGTTAGTGTGTTTATTCACTGTTTGAATACAGTGCTGTCATTGAAGGGGAAAAAGATTGGGGAAGGGGAAAAAGATTGGGTGCTACACACCTCAATCTTATTTTGTCTCGCCCGTCATGTTGCAGTTGGAGGGAATTATCTTTGCATCCTTGTTTTACGTCTAGAGTTAGGGGAGGTGATTTCCTTCGCCCATTAGCATACACCCTCGCCATTCAAGTGAAATACGATAAACCACAATGAAAAATATCATTCATTCAATCTTTGCATCCTTCTTTGGCATCGATTGGTTTTCCTGTTTTTATTTGCTGTTAGGCCCCGTGGGGGAGCGGGTAGGCCAGTCCTGCAGAATACTCCCTCTGCTTCCTCGGTGGATCGTAAGAGGCGAGAAAAGAGGAGCCTTCTGTTGCCCTGGTGTTCTCAGAGCTAAAGGGAAACAGGAAGCTGATCTGTTTGTACGTTTTATTTTTGTCTTCGTCGTCATATAAGTGAAATACCCATGAGTAGGACGTTAAACACCAATCAAACAAACAAACAATCTAACCTGTCTATTATTCAATTGAAATCATAGGTAGAAATTCTAAATTATAAAATGGAAAAGATAGGAAAATGGAAATTTTTGCAGGCAAAATTCCTAAAAATAAAGATTAATGACAGGCAGATTTTCAATCCTAGCTAACAAACTGCTTATTAACAAAAATGAAGATAATAATTCGGTCACTGATCTTAAACTTATGTGTTTAAAAGGTTTCTCTAAGTACACATACATGTACTGAAGTGGTATACCTGTCTGTTTGTTTGTTTGTTTGTTTGTTTGATTGGTGTTTAACGTCGTACTATATACCTGTCTGAATCACCCCTGGAAAAAATGTAAAATTTCTCACGACCACTAATTTTCAGGTTAAAATTTTCTCACCAGATTCTACATGTACATACGACGATTATGGTTCAAAAAATCTTAAACATCATGTACTATAGAATTAACTTTTATGCAATAAATTCAACTATTTTCGGTTGAAGTGGGTTTTATACAAAATTATAATAAACAAAATTAAAAAAAAAAAAAAAAATTCTCACCAGACGTAGGATGGTCGCATGATTTTCCAGGCCTGGTCTGAATATTCAAATTAGCAGTGCCCTCTAGGACTGTAGGAACATTATTTTTCCACAGCGCCAAACTTTCAATTTTCCAAATTACTTTAACATCCTGAATCACAATTTCACATGTTTTACCACAGAAAATACTGCCTTAATATGCACTTAGCACTGGGGGAAGATTAATTTTCTATCCATGTAAAACACTCCATGTTTATGGTTGTGGCAACTAATATAGATTACACCTTTGTCAGATAATCGCATGAAGCATTTGCACTGCATTAATCCCCAAAAAACAACTGGGTGCACACATACATGTAGGCTTGATCTTGATTCACAATTTGAATGTTGCAGGGCTCAGTGGCCAAAGACGATTGGCTGTTAATACAACAGCTAATTGACCAGTTGATTGGCTATGGGGAAATGGGCGAGGCAGTGAAATGGACGAGGATTTATAACATCCCTGATGAGAAACTAGCACCTGATGTAATCGAGGCAAGACGAACAATGGACAGGTATTCTTGTGTACAAATTGTGAGATGGCTAATTGAGTGAGACATTCCTGTAACAAGAGAAAGCCAATCTGTTTTGTTATGCCTCTGGTGGTTGACCTGTCTGGGAATAGTAATTTAATCTTCGGGCCCATAAATATTTAATATTAACCAATTGTAAGGCGAAAAAAGCTGAATTTCTCAAGAAGAAATTTAATTGCCTTCTATCAACCCCGTCATCATCAGGTAAATTATATGTACTGTTGATGGTGTTGAGAACCAATTAATCAATGCTATACTGTTTATATTTTGAATAAATGAAGAGAGAAAAATTAGCTTTTATGCATGTACAGAGAGAGAGTTAGTGGTCCTTGTTTCTAATTTGTGGATACAACACCATTATTAAAGTTTTTCGTAGAATTAAGATAGGCGTCAAGTCTACGTCCGAAGGCTCTTATGCTGTATATGGCCTTTAAAGTTAAAATATTGATTGATTGACTGATTGGTGTTTAGTGCCGTGCTTAAGGGTATAATACTATTGCACTTATATGACACCGATGTATTTCAACAATAAGACATTAACAAAACCAAGAGGTGAAGTGTTTCCATAATGTGGGAAAGTTAATTTCCCTCCAGCACTATGAAAAGACAGTATTGCTACTCAAACTGCCCTAGGCCAGAGGACTAAAGTTCAAATAACTTGTAGATTGTATATACAGTATTTGAATTAAATTGAAATTTTTGGACAAATAAATTTTGGCATTCATAGTGTTCATTAGGTTAATAGAACCATCACTGCTGCATCATACACTTGGCAAAAACATGATTTACCCAGCTTCATTTTCAACAGGTTGTACATTGTACATGTCTTGTTTTCATACGTCTATATATAAACTTGTTTTAGCTTGAAAGCAGTGCTAGTATCTGCACTGAAGCGTTAAGTATCAATAAATCCAGACGATAGAAAATCCATAAAGTCTTACTTATAATGTCATATATATCTAGTTTGGTAGTGGTTGCCCATGAATCTGGCTGAATAGTTAGTACATGTAAACAATCCCCTAAAGTTCCTGGCTATGGGCACTTTGTCTGGAGCATTACAGTAGGGCCTACTTTCTTACTCCGCCATCATGAGTGAAGCTCCAATCTTACCATCCTACATGTACCTGTATATTTACAGTGCTGAACCTGCACAGTCTGGGAGTGTGTCAGAGGATTGGGGAGACGAGTGCTTCTCTGAGGAACATATACAGTCATTTTACCACAGCTTATCTCTGCCTCTGTCAGAGGTCCACCTTATTGACTCCCCAGATCTTCTCTTCCAGTGTCTCCCATATCTCTCACAGGTATGTCTCATTACAATATACAATTATCGACTTTGCGTGAGGTTGATACATGGTTTGTGAACCTGAGAAAACAATATCGACCGAGGACAGAATTTCTGCGATCTTCCTCGGAAACAAAAGGAAAACGAGACATCGCTGACGCACTGCCTCGGACTGTCAAATGCAGGTCTGACTGAGCAGACGATATCAACAGC
>JAVFBX010029639.1:0-17914 GCA_034783855.1 Mopalia kennerleyi | reverse complement strand
ATTTCTCCTGATTACAAAACCTATAAGAGTAAATAACTTTTCCGCCACCCTTGTCGATAACATCTGGTATTGTTTTAAACGATATATCTGATCACCTATCAATATTCAGTTTAGTTAACGATGGGTTAACCTGGGAAAAGCCGCAAAATAATTTCAGAAGTAAAACAAAGGACCATTCACACAAGTTCAGTTAAAAATATCGGACATTGATTGGCAAAACGTTCTCTCATTTACTTATACAAGCACGGTCCTTGCTAAAATATACGATAACACAAGAAATCCACTGCACTTATTAATTCCATTAACCACAAAAAATACAGAGCTTATCGTAATATACTTCATAATTTAATTAAACAGTCCAAATATGAAATCCATATTTCAAATATTTGTAAATATTTCTTTAATAAAGTACAAACCTTTCAAGTAGAGATAGATTTCAATATTTGCTAAATGGAAGTCTTTGACCTCTGACCCGGAGATCCCAGACAAAATCTTTGGTCAGCATATCGATTTCAATTGTGTGCCAAAAATGTTAGGATATTATACAACAAATACAAATAAATTTAGCCGGAGTGTGGAAAAAACTATATAATGAAATTCGTACGCTAATCCGCAGAAGCGTCATAAAGCCGTCACATCATGAAATTGGTGACTTCAGTTCCAGTATTTCAACGAACAGGATGATTTTAAAATTTGAAACGGCTGAATCTATATGTAACCTACCACCATTTTAAAATGTATAACATATAGTCTGCCATAACTTTAATGAAACCTCAATGTTACTAGCATCTATCTGCCCATTTAAAAGATGCTTATTATACCGTTTCTATTAACAATATTTAAAAAATTTCTTGGAAAGGAAACCTATACCACTATGTGTGTTTCCCGAACGGCCTAGCTATTTGCACCAGACATTTTGCCAAGTTGTTAAAACCTGTGTTTAGTACTTTATATTAGTACAGACAAGTATCCTCTGGTTATATATATGACACGTTCATTGTAGGCGAGTCGCCTCAAGACTGTATTAATAATGTTGTATAGACACTCCGTTACTTGTGGTTTCTCTTGGGTTTGTTGCACACCCAGAAAAATCGGTATTATGTCGTTTAAGAGAATTACATATTTGGGTTAAGTCCACATAATTTGGCTCTGTATATAATTCACCATCTGACATTTATCTTAATACCGAATCCGAATTCAAGTAATAACCCGAGCGATATTTTGCTCAAAGTCGTAAACAGTGCCTAAATAAGTCCTATATTAAGCGGTTATAGCTACATTTGAGTGATATTCCAATGAAATCAATGACAGGTCATAAACTAAGCAGTATTATACCTTAATCCAACCATTGTTGACGCCGAAAATATTGAATTTCCAACCTGAACAGGATTGCTTGGAGAACTATTCCCTCTTGTAGTGAATTTGAGAAAGCATCAGCTAAGTCACATGGTTTATTGACCGGATTGCGTGAGGAATTTGTGCGTATTACCGGAAGCTACCGAGGAGAACAAGGTAAATTTATCTTTGAAGCTCTGACCTACGCATATCTACGAAAAACGACGAGTGATACGTCACGGATCTTGAAGTGGCAAATGTGCTGACGTAATTAGCTCATTCCTTAGATTGTTTACACGTAAATCCATGTGAGAGAATTCTCAGCTATTGAAATGTGCATTTTGCTCCAATAAATTGTTTTAACCGTGCAAGCCCATCACTTTTAAACATAAATCGCACAGCAAGACTGTAAGGTAAGCGGTTAGTGGGATTTTATTGAATTATCTATGTTGAGTGTGGGAAGCTCAAGGAAAATATAAAAATCGTCTGTTTAAAAAATCCAGAAAAATTAAGTTAGCGGTAGACGTAACTAAATTCAAAACACAAAGAAATCGCGTCGTTCACTTAGTGAGGTGTGCAAAGGAAAACTACTACAATAGTATTTGCGATAAAATAAAAACGAAAGATCTGAGTTCTAAAGAGTGGTGGCACATTTGTAAATCTTCTCTATCTGTACCATGTTATAAAAACTTATTTGGTGTCCCGCCTCTTAAACACCAGGATGGCTATTTTTTATATGATAACTCTTCGAAAGCAGATCTTCTAAACAACCACTTCTGCAGTATATCTGACGTCGATGATTCTCACGCAACTCTACCACAAGCCAACGAGATAAACCTAAATACCCTCGAAACTATATCTGTTACACAAAATGATGTTCTATTAATTTTGGGTAGTTTGAATTTATCAAAAGCTACTGGTCCTGATAATATCAGTCAAAAACTTCTTTTCCATGGTAAATCAAAGCTATCTTTTGTTTTTTGTCGTCTTTTTAATCTATCTCTGCAGATGGGCGTTTTCCCCAGAGATTGGAAATTAGCATCTGTCACTCCTATCTTTAAATCTGGAAGCAAAAATGACTACAAAAACTACAGGCCGATTTCTTTACTCAGTTGCGCCAGCAAAGTTTTTGAACGTATTGTTTTTAAGCATGTCTATAATCATATCTATTTTCACGTTTCGCCGAAACAGTCTGGTTTCCTACCGAAGCATTCAACTGTGACGCAACTTTTAGACCTCTATCACCATATTGTCAGGGCACTTGACGACAAAAAAAGAAGTACAATTTGTATTTTTCGATATTTCCAAAGCTTTTGATAGAGTTTGGCACGCTGGTTTATGGCACAAGTTAAAAAGATACGGTACGGTGTTAAAGGAAAATTATTGTCTTGGTTTGAGAGCTATTTAACCGGTAGAAAACAAAAATTAGTAAGTAAATAAGTAAGAAAGAGTCTTTATTTATTATCGATAAAAATTCCACAGGCTATTTATATAAAATGTATAGACAACATTAAATAATTAATACAGGATCAGATATTATTAAGTATATTCTTTGAGGTGGTGTTGAGCGAAAATCCAGACCGTACTATATCCCAGATCGTACTTTGCAACTGTCATCTAAAAAATTGTTGTTCAGTTTTTAATACAGTAACGATGGCAGTCCTGTTTTTGTATGTTATGTGGACGCATCAAAAGCATTTGACAGAGTCAATCATTTGAATTTTTTGGAAAAACGTATTGATCGTAAATTTCCGATGTACATTGTAAACAATCCGACAAGAAAAGAGTTCTCACAAACAACAATGAAACTAACTGGAGCTGGAAACTGGACCAGTACAATCATTGCGATGGACACAGCAGTATATTGATCACATCTATTGTAGGAGTTGTATTTTTTAATCTCTTATTTATATCAATCTGTCGTAACTAGTGTATATCCGTACCTTTCAATATTCCCGTTGTCTTATTTCATTTATGTGTATGTTCAAACATAACATATAAATGACATGTATTATATTGCAAGCCGTATTATCACTTTAAATCTACATATGTCGAATTATTTACTTTTATTTTACTTACGTATAATTTTTTTTCACATGTGTGAAATTATTTTTTTCTTATGTTTGAAAGATTTTCGCTGATGTCAAAAATAATTTCACATATGTAAAATAAGAATACAATTCTTTTCAACATGGGTAAAATTATTTTCAAAATATGTTAAAATTCTTTTTTTACGTAAGTAAACTAAAACACAAAGACGTATCTATTTAACATATGTGAAAAAGAATTTACTTATGTAAAATAAATTTTATTTTACATTTGTGCTACTATCGTCTTTCGGGACGAATGCAGAGACGATATGAGTATATTCCATTGAGAGGCTAAGCCAGTCCACCTGCTGTGCTAGTTTAACCTCAGCGGGGCACACTCCAAAGTCGAGACAGTTGATCAGAAAATGGTCCCGTGCAGCAAGATTACAACAACAACAAAGCAAAGCGCAGACTGCCAAAAGTCGAATAGCGACCCACACGCATATATTTACAATGTTACAACGGCTGAAATACAAAACCATACATTATATTCTGAAAAAATTTCAATTACCGTGACAAATAAAGAGTGAATATTATATCAGGCGACGGGTTTATTCTTGTTCCGTATTTTCATTGTAGTCTACATTGGTGTATATTCCCGAAAATCAGATGCTGTTATGCTCACTACGGTATCGGTCGCAATTGTATGCCTATAAAAGAAATGTAATTTCCCTGATTTATTCTAAGCCAGAAAATAACAAATGCTTTGCAAAAAGAAGAGGGTGGATGTGCTTATGATCAGATTGAAGTTTTACAGAAAATTTATTGCGTATATGTGAACAATAATTTCACATATGGGAAAAATCTTTTTCACATATGTTGAATTCTTATTGACATATGTGTAATTCTTTTTCAGATATTTGGAAATCATGTTAACATATATAAAATAAAGCCATTTATTTTACATATGTGAAAAATAATTTCACATATGTAAAAACGAATTCAACATAAGCGGAGGGATAAAATACGTTCAGTTCTGACGATGACAAAATGAGTTCAGTCAGAATAAATTCACTGTACTATCCGAAGAGCTAGAAAAGAAGGGATTAATCCAGGTGTATTCAATAGCCTGTCTCCCAGGTTGAAATCAAGGCATCAGTAGCCTAGTGTTGCGGTTTGAAGAGCTCATAACAAAAGGAATATGAGGGGCTACCTACCACTGGAGCCCCTCATAGTACGCCCAATGTTTTATCGTTACCTCGTTTGTAACGTCTGTACACTTTTTGTATTCTCCATCACATTCTCCATCTAACGTAAACTATTCTTGCTTTAACAGGAAGAATGTGGCAGTTTGGTTAAACATGAAACTTTTAGGGGGCGAGTATAAATGGGTAGATGAAACACCTATTAATTTCACTAACTTCAACCCAGCCAGTCTGAGTACAGGTATATATACATCGCTTATTCTATTTTGACCAACATTTGTAGCTTATCAAATAGCTTTTCATTATAATAATAGCATGGGTGTTGACATGTTGATCGTCTACGCTACAGTTTTGGCTGTTGACATGTTCTTCTACGTTAAAAATGTGCCCTTTGACATGTCGTTCGTCTCTTCTACAGTTTTGTCAGTTGGCATGTTGTTCTTTTGTGCTACAGCTTTGACTGTTAAAATATTGTTCCTATCTGCTTCAGTTGCATCTGTTGACATGTTGCTCTTTTCTGCTATAGTTTTGAGTGTTGGCATGGCTTTGTGTTTCTGCTACAGTTTGGTCGGTAAATTTTATTCTTGTCTGTTCTTCTCTGTTACAGTTTTGTCTGTTGACATGCTGTTCTTCTCTGCTACAGTTTTGTTTGTGGACATGTTGTTCCTTTCTACATACTTTTGTCCTTTGGTATGTTGCTCGTCTCTGCGTCAGTTTTATCTGTTGACATGTTGTTCTTTTCTGCTACAGTTTTGACTGTTGACATGTTTGTTTTTCTCTGCTACAGTTTGGTCGGTAAATATTCTTCTTCTCTGCTACAGTTTTCTCTGTTGACATGTTGTCCGCCCCTGCTACAGTTTTCTCTGTTGACATGTTGTCCGACCCTGCAACAGTTTTGTCTGTTGACATGTTGTTCGTCCCTGCAACTGTTTTGTCTGTTGACATGTTGTTCGTCCTCTCAACAGTTTTTTTCTGTTGACATGTTGTTCGTCCCTGCAACAATTGTGTCTGTTGACATGTTGTCGGTCCCTGCTACAGTTTTCTCTGTTGACATGTTGTCCGCCCCTGCTACAGTTTCTCTGTTGACATGTTGTCCGCCCCTGCAACAGCTTTGTCTGTTGACATGTTGTCGGTCTCTGCAACAGTTTTGCCTGCGGATATGTTGGGCTGTTGACCACAACCCCCTTCCACAGATTAAAAGGTTTATTGGCTAATCCTATATAAAAGGTTTATTGGAATATAATTGCAGGCATTAATTTTGTCGAACCTGGAAACGTTCATTTCTGTATTCAATGGTAATATAGAACAGTTTTTTATCCATGGTATTTGCTATTCATAATGTCAAATAAGTAAAACATTCAAGTGATAAATTGATATTATGACTGACTGAATCATGACACTAAATCTTTATGAAGATTGAACAACCCGTTTTTTAAAACTTGTTTATGCTTATCATTTTCAGAATTGTGTGTGCACATCAACCCGGATAGCTTTTTTTGGGAAAAAGTCAAATGTAACGAAAAGGGTGACTATATTTGTCGAGAGGAAGGAGATGCAATCGGTGCGGACAAATAATATGTTTTCCTATTTTAAATATACTAACGTCACGTGTTTTCAAACTTACAATTCACATCCCATTACAGAAGCCACAAGCTGTGCCAAGTAGTCCATATGAAACTGGTTCTATATTATCGAGGACAAACAAACTCCGCACACCATTGGCTGAACACGATAAATTACCTCGACTACCAATTTTTTCTCTGGTCCCCCCAAAAAACAATCTCAAAGACAATTAACTCGTTGTGATTGATTTTCGTAAATTTCCGAGTTTCTGATCAGCAACTTTGACATACTTAGTTCTGATCAAATGTTCATCTAATGATTATCAGATTAGTTTCTTTCACACACCTGTAACTCTCATCAAATATTCATCTGATGATTTTCAGATTAGTTTCTTTCACATACCTGTAAGTCACCTCAAATGTTCATCTAAAGATTATCAGATTAGTTTCTTTCACATACCTGTAACTCTCATCAAATGTTCATCTAATGATTATCAGATTAGTTTCTTTCACATACCTGTAACTTTCATCATATGTTCATCTAATGATTATCAGATAAGTTTCTTTCACATACCTGTAACTCTCATCAAATATTCATCTTATGATTCTCAGATCAGTTTCCTTCACATACCTGTAACTCTCATCAAATATTCATCTACTGATTCTCAGATCAGTTTCTTTCACATACCTGTAACTCTCATCAAATATTCATCTACTGATTCTCAGATCAGTTTCTTTCACATACCTGTAACTCATCAAATATTCATCTAATGATTTCTTTGGCCTCCGTATTTTAGTCTAAAACAAGGGTACCGCTGACAGGCTGTCATACAAATGGAATAGCCCAAAGTACTGGCCGGCTGCATAGAAGGCTGTCATACAAGTGGAATAGCCTAGAGTACTGGGTACAAATCCGTGCACATATAAGGGAAATGTCAATGTGTGCGGCGTTAAACGTGAATAAATCAAAAACTACTTTGAAATTTTTAAATTTCGTCAGGTTTTCCATTATGAAAAGGTAATAAAATAATTTAAAATGTGAATAGTCAGTGCTCTTAAATGGAAACAATAACACAGAAGAGTCCTAATCAAAATATATATCATATATTAACAATAATGGTTTCATCTTTGTCGTGGAATTCACAGGTTTTCATTGGAAGCCATTGAGGTGTATGTGGTGTAAGTAAAATATACGGTGGACATTAATGTGATGTTTCATATGTTTGTTTTCAAGTCGATAAAAAATATTAAACAGTGCAAAATAAGATGAAGTGGGGAATTATGCAGAATAAACTATTCTATTCTGATGCCCAACATTTTAATAAAGATTTAATAATACGGAATAAAGTTATACCAGAAGTCCATTAGCTAGAAGTGCGAAACAGCGTATTCAGTAGTGTAGACGGCATTGTTTCCATCGCCCATGTTATAAGAGATAGGATGACGTTGACAGTATGATGTGCGCAGTAGGTTATTAAAATTCTCTACCTCACGCAGATCACATTTTTAATCGGCGAGCGTCATAAAATTTCGGTAATTTTCGATTACCACTTCGGTTCTATTCGCGGCTGTTGAATGATGGGAAAATCGTATGGGGTTTATGAAAATCGTGGGTTGGATGTAAACGGACGTATGGACTACTACGTAATTCTTCATGCGTCTGTTGTTGGCTCTATTTATCTAATATCCTTTCTATAATGTAATGCAGGGATTACTTCTTTATGTACAATCGACGCTGTTTCACACTTCTAGTTTATGGACTTCTGATGGTACTAATATCGTGCATGTATATTACAAATATAGCCTACTTGTCGACCTGTGTTTCGACCGTCTCTTTCTTATTCTAAGAAAGCCCCCATCTGATTTGGGTAGAGTACAGAGGGGTTATCCGAAAGTAGCCGTGGTCAACTCTAGCTTACTCCGGTTTTATCGTCTTTGGAGGCAAGGTAAGAAAGGGAGAGAGGCCAAATGCGACGATCTTTTTTTCCGCCTTGCCTCGGGAAGATGGAAGGATATAGGCCTATCTGTGATTATGTGGGCATTTCCATACAACTTATTCTTCCAAACGATCATATTTTGGCGGGAAAGCGATTTACCGTATTTATTTGCCACCTGGCTGCCTTTGCTGTGCAAGAAATGTACGGCCTAAGCATGACCTTTGATTATCCAAAGGTCACAGCTAAAAGCCTCGATGGGTGTGATGGCTGCAAACTGACATTTTCATAAGTGTAGGAAAAAGGTTATGGTAGCTGGGAGTGGGGAGTGTGCCCATACAACCATGATCCTTGCTAAACAGCCGTCAAGAAGCAGGCAGAGAAATGTGGTTATCTTCCTGTTTTCCTCTTCATTGTAATGGTTTACATCCACAATCTCTTTTGTGACCCCGAATTAAACATTTTTGAAATAACAAGCATGCAGCACCAGATACTTCCAGTCAAACTAGCCTGGACACCCACAGTACACTTAAAACCTTTTTAGGGATTATAATATGTGATGTTTTTCTAGGATCTGCATCCAAGTCAACCAGGGCGTTGTCTAATCAAAATCTTGCTATTTTGTCGTCGCGTTGAGATCTGACATAATCCCACAGAAAACGCCCTTCGAAATAATGTCGAAATGTCAGCGAAAACCATCTGCTTGTTTCGTGGAACAGTTTTGTAACTGACCAATTAATACCAATCTATCGATCTCATTTGGTACATGATTTGGTCATATCTACACTCATGACATCATATTTACAAGGATCGGGTACATTTAACTTTTTGGAAACCGTTATGGAAACCTGTTAGACATCATCAGGTGCATGCTGTCTACGAGTTTCCGCGTACAAATTCTCATAGATATTTTGATCGAGGTGGTCCAATTTCTGATTTTTTTTTTCACTCAACAGGCGGAGCTTTCAAAGATCCTCATCCGGGTCCGACTGGACCGCGAATTGTAGGCGGAAGTAACGCAGCGATCGGGGCGTATCCATGGCAACTTTCTCTGGAACTTCGTCAACTGGGTTTCTTCTGGAGTCACATATGCGGTGCTGTTCTCATTAACAAAGACACTGCCCTGACTGCAGCCCACTGTGTGGAGAATCAGGTAACACTCTTTTTGTCTTTTTGTCTCAAGTTGGATGGATGAATGATTTAATAGTTGAGAATGCGATGTTCTATTTCGTGATTTGTCTACTATACACTCCGCCTTAAATCTTTCAAACATATCAAGGTGAAAAATGTATAAGGCCACCCGCATGGACAAAATGTTTACACAACATTATTTGGACATGCACGTGTTGCCATGGGTTTCATATAGTTGGGATGGTGGGATTCAATAAGGCACAAACCCATGATAAAACACTAATATGTCACATTTTAGGTAAATTACGCCACGGAAGTAAAACAATTGACAACTTTTGCAGCTGATCCGCCATGGATATGGTACTGGATACCCCGGTACAAATGATAGTTTCGAGTGAAGGGCGACCTCCTGACCTATGAGTTGCTTACAGAAAACAACTTGACAGCTGAACTTATTATGTAGACTGAAATTACAACTCCAATACAATATACACATTGAAACATGGTGGTTCAATATTTCGGTTTATTTTAAAGCATTGTCTAGAATGAAAAATATGTGTACAGAAGGTGGAAATTTACCAGGCAACTTGTATGTTTTGGTTTCTTATGAATTCATTCAGTTACACAGTGTATATACAAAGGTCAACGATACAGCCTTAAAACATCATACAGAGGAGTAACATGTAGGAAAGTAAGCGTAGGACTATATCGTACAACGTAGTTTAAACATCATGTTTTCTATTATTTTTAAATGTAAACAATTTCTTACCTTGCCTATTTAGATCAATTTATTTGTTTTATCTCTTCTAGAGTTTGAACAACCTGCGTGTTATTGCTGGAGCCACCGATAGGAGCAGCTCGTCTAACAAGCAAACGATCTATGTAGCTTCTGTAACAATGGTACGTTAATCTAGGTTTGTTTGTATTTTAACCGTTTCCAGTTTTTCACTTAAAATAATGCTAGTTAATGATCTGTAGTTGGGATTTAATCCGGCTGGCCAAACATCGGATGATAAATATAAAGTTAGCTTTTGTGTGCATTTTTACTTCCAATGTTAAAATTATCTAAATGTTAATCTAACGTATGCTGTGGAACATTCTCTCGCTGCCTGTTACTGTGTCAGCTGGATAATAAAAATAATGTTACCTTTTGAGTGCATTTTTGCCCTCAAAGTTAAGGTGTTAAAATTATCTAAAGTGTTATGATACCTTATTATGTCGGACATTCTCTCGCTACCTGTAAATGCGTCAGGCGTGTCCAAAAATAACAAACAATTCCGTTGATCGTAACTTTGTAATAATAAGCAAAATGACCGTAGTTTCCTACGCTACAGTCAACACCACAAATTGTCATAGGAATGTTTATTTAACCGCAGCATCCAGATTGGGACACAAGTGGTGCGGGATACCCCAATGACATCGCTGTTTTAAAGCTGAGTTCCGATGCTAACGTCGAAAGTGACTTCATCACCCCAGTTGCACTGGCTCCCAAGGATAATCTTTTCGAAGGAAGTACTTGCACTCTGACTGGTTGGGGAGCCACTCAAGGCGGAGGTAAGTATATCAATCCATTCTCCATGGAGCTTTTCATGTGTTTATTGCTATATAAAATAAAGAGCAAATAGCCAATCGAGTTGGTAAATTAAATGTATCTATATTTTCACTTTTTTTTAAATTAAGATTAATTCAATACAAGGCAAGCAGATCAACATACACAGCAACAAACACTATATACAGCAAAATAACAAACTTATAGAACAGTACAACTCGATATTAAGATTTTTAAAGACTTTTCTCTCTAGGAGTTTATCTAGAACATAAGATGATTCATTGATTTTAATTCCTGTGCCAGAGCGATTGCCTTTTGGAAATATAGAATAGTAATAGTAATGCTTATAAATACATACTATGAATAAGAATAAGTGTAAGTTTTCTAACATACACATATTAACACTAAGAGGTATAGGGCATCGTGTATCTATTAAATTAGTAACAACTTGCTTAAAAACTCTCTTTGATGTATACAAATGTCCACATTGTTTTCCGTGGCTACCTTAGTGACAAGGGACGTAACTCGTGGTACAAACGAACGTTTTCTTTGATTTATTCTGCTACGAGGAGCATTCAATAAAAGTCTATTTCTAAATGTTCTTACAGGCACATAAAGTACAGCTGCTCTAAAAGATACGAACAATTATATCTTGAATTTAGAATAGAATGTTAACATGTTAAAACCAAAATTGATCGTCTAGTCTCTGAAGATGAAATATTGAACACCACATAAAAACGCATGGGAATTACCTGGGCCGTCAGGGCTTGATTTATTAGCTAGAAAACAAATAAACTTTTTTTGTTTAAACTCCCGTTTAGCAATACCAGGTTTACTGCGAGGATTCCAAACCACAGAGCAGTATTCTAAATTGCTCCTAACTAATAGTCCTACTTATGCTTTTGTCTATTGTCTAAGCTGTAACGAAATAGCTAAACGAGATAGTTACGAAATGCTCTCCAAATCGCAACAAAAAGGTTTTCAGTGTTGGAAAGTGTCTTTACTCATACCGTAATGTCTGTATCCTCTAATAGCCATACATTGTAGGGCTTGGATTAATATTATCGAATAATTATCTTCCGTCACTGTTATACGCCTAAGACCTTCAACGTAATTGTTATTGCAATTATTTTTCCGATAGGTGGTGCCACCAGTTGGCTCAAGGAGGTTCATATGACTGTGCTTTCTAACAGTGCATGCGGACAAATGTGGCAGGCCATATCTGGAGCGGAGATCAATGACGGTCACATCTGTATCTTCGAAAGTGCCAAAAGTGCCTGCAGTGTAAGTAAATCCCAATATAGAGAGACCATGCATCCGGTGTCGTGAAGTCGGTGAACACGATATACAGCGATCTTTTGTTGATCGAAGGCAACAAACCAAATTGCGCGCATTTGTTGGGGATTGTTAACAAGTAATACGCAAATAATGTTTTGACCAACAGCACAGCTAAACAACAGCAACACTTATTAGCAGAAAACATAGTCCGATAGTTTAATATATCCGATTCCGACTAGGCGTACCTTTATGTGTGCCAAAATGTGAACAACACATAAATGCAGGAGTGCTTATTAATGACATATTCTCGGGATTGGGAAGGTTGCGTTATATATTATCAGGAGTTTTTTCAAATGCAGTATGGCAATTTCAATCTCGGGTGTTCGGAACAGCCTAGCTCTCTTATTAACGTGACGTGACATGATGTCATTAAAAAAAACGTGACGACAATGGACGTACATGCATCTCCGTGGTTCACGGGGAAATGGTTGGTGTGCACGGAACGCCATAATACAAAAACAAATATTGTTCTTATATACTTAATTATTTTGTGACATCAAATTCACTGTCTGTGCATTGATTCGAATCAACCGATGATACGCTAGAACTTCTATGGACCTTTTTAATTTACAACTTGTAAATACCAGCCCCAAAACAACCAAAGTTGACCTTCAGTTGGGCCACGCCCTCAGTTGAAAAAAAGAACTTTTGGCACCAATCCGACGTAATGCTCGTGTCATAAAATAATGACCTCATTCTTCATGAGTGACTTAACACATCCCTTTGTTTCCACCTGTTATTCTCTGTCGATCCAGATTTCGTTCTCATGAACTGCAAGAGTGCATCACTTGTCACTACACTATTCCATATGTTTGAAGATGTTTAAAAGTCTTGATTACGTTTTTTGTTTTGGTCAGGACTTAATGAAAGATATCGACTTAATTTAAAACGGGTTTGTGGTCTTTTCTGTCATATTTTAGTAAAACCTATATTAAATTTTAACCGGTACTGTTTTCCGTAAGGCGAGTGATGCTCACTGTTATGAGAACTTTACATTGACCTAGATGTGGATGTTTCAGTGCGTGCTTCTAGAATATTTCTCCAGCGAAGAGAAAATATCTATTGATTTCATATTGAAATTACTACATTACTGCCATTTATGGGATAAAGAGTGAGGCATATTGACAGCTCCACAGCAAACTGTTATAACTCATTTGTACCAACTGAGTGACAACATTATCTAACAAACCTCTGCAAACCGAACAACAAACTTCTCTAGCAAACGTCTGTAAATGGATGAACAAACTCATCTAAAAAGTCTCTGCAAATCGAGTGACAGACTTACCTGACAGCCCTCTGCAAACTGAGCGACATACTTATCTAACAACCCTCTACAAACTGAGCAATATACTTATCTAACAACCCTCATCAAATTGAGCGACATACTTATCTTACAACCCTCATCAAACTGAGCGACATACTTATCTAACAACCCTCATCAAATTGAGCGACATACTTATCTAACAACCCTCATCAAACTGAGCGACATACTTATCTAACAACCCTCATCAAACTGAGCGACATACTTATCTAACAACCCTCTGCAAACTGAGCGACATACCTATCCGATAACTTCTCCAAACCGAGCGACATACAAGTTTATCTGACAACCCTGGGCCAACTGAGCGATATAATAATATGATGCTTTTAATATATAGACTTTCTCGAGTCATTAGAAAGGCAAGAAATGTTTTATTTTTGACTGATTAGAAAGTATATTTTCAAACCATGTACGACATTAACAACGTCAATTCGTCCCCTTAAGTAACCTGTCGATAGATGATCGGTACTATTATGGTTTATTACAGGGTGACAGTGGCGGCCCAATGGTGTGTTCGGAAGGAGGAGTTACCTACCTTGCCGGTATAACCTCGTGGGGGATTAGTTCATGCAATGGCGAATATCCCAGCGTTTACTCACGCGTTACATACTT
This sequence comes from Mopalia kennerleyi, assembly GCA_034783855.1. NCBI lineage: Eukaryota > Metazoa > Mollusca > Polyplacophora > Chitonida > Mopaliidae > Mopalia > Mopalia kennerleyi. The sequence goes on along the minus strand of JAVFBX010029639.1, from coordinate 3,897 downwards.
CTTGGACTTTATCAACAATAACATCTAACAATATGTAAGCGAGAAACTACCCTGAATAAATCAGTCGCTGTAAATCAGCTTATATTTGTTACGTTTCTGCGTTTACCTGTCTTTTTTTATACAGTAATTTTCATTTTAGATGCAGAGGTGTGGTTATTCCGATAACACCAAGATCAAATTGTAACCAGCAAGTTTTCGCGGATAATAAAAAATAAGACTTGACCGCCTCCACTTCAAATTTCATACAACTTACTCTACAAATCAAAAATAAGTTGACACTAGCCTAGTTTAAAAGATGTCTGCTTCATATATTTGCTAAAATTTAATGGCATTAAAATATCCCCCCAAAAAATCGTTTTCTAAAGATACTTATATTGTTTTCCATCTTAGTCGAGTCTGTCAGTGTTGTCATGGCAACACTCAAGACCTCGCATGGTATCTTAATTAATATCGGATTGGTTTTGCGTGCGAGAAGGATTTCGGAACAGCGGTATTTTTAAATATAAAAGCAAAATACCACTTATTTGTTTTCTTTTTTGTTTTTTTTTCAGCGACCCGATTTGCATTGTAACACCTCACCAAAACCCTCGACGCCTGCATCAGCGCGTGTTTTGACAAATTGACAGTCAAAATGATGAAAGATATCTTTGTGAGATAACTCAGACCGCTATTTAACAAGGTTTTTAACCCATAACTACAGTGCAGGGTCAGAGGGCATATTTTGGAGAGTAGTTTTATCGATCACCTATTCTTAATGATACAGAGTTATAGTGCAAGCTTATGCGTGATTTGATCTTATGGGAGCCGAACGCAGCCACCAATGTCGTCGTTTATCATACGGTATCTTATTTTCAAAGGTAACAAAACTATAAGAAAGACCACGTTAAGGCAAGATCTTCCACAAAATAGCGAGAACTCGCCTTGTTGTAGTTTTGCTACAGCTTTACTCAATTGTACATGCTGGGGCTTTGTCTATCGGCACATGGCGCAAGATAGCTATGACACGGTTGACTCACGAATTATTTACATACGCAATTTAATATATTGTTTAAGCTAATTGATTAATTCGGTAAGATAATTAATCTGCTACGGGAATATTTTGCAATATAGGGCACATATAAATGATACACTTGTAGCAATAATGGTTGTTTGAATGTTCTTTAGAATAGATAGAACCATCTGTACGGAACCATTACTACAAAACGGTTCTTTGATATAATAACAATTTGATAAATACTTGGAACAGATGCTATCAGGGTTCTATACAGAACCATAAAGGTTTCCACCAGAGCGATGACTGAAGAACGTTGAAGGGGTACGTTTCAATACCGTAACCATGGGGAAAGATTTGACTGCCCAAGAAAATGATGTCACGTTGCGCCAATGTGATCGCTCTTTAGTTTGACATTTTGTATCTCAAATGGTCGTATGCATAAAACTGGAGTATATTATCAGTAGACAAACTATTTAGGGCATACAATTGTTGGATGGTTATCACAATAATTTGAACCCTCAAATGTCAAATTATGCTTTTGAATGCATCTTTTTGTGGCTTTCAATGTACCGGGTCACCAGAGAGGCGTAATGAATGACATATGGCGACACGGGCACCTGTACTAACTCTGAATGGACCGGTGAATCCTTGTTTCTTAGAGTACAGTTAACATACTAGCTTTGGTTATGCCAACATAGTGACATTCAGTAGGTTTTGATAACAAACTCCAGTTTATTACAGTTATTTTGTTAACAGCGGAGAATGCGGGACTGTTTACGAGTTTTTAAACACAAGTGAAACACATAAACAAAATGATACATGCATGTAATGAGCAAGATGTTCATTTAACCACAGACATTCAGCGACAGGTAGAGAATTGAATCCGTCGTGGATAATTATAATTATTGTATATAAAAACTTCAGTTGCCGTTTTAAGTAGGTTAAGATGAACACATTGATATTCCATTGAGTTTGATGAAAATACTAAACAGATACCATAAGTATATTAATCAATCCATTAAACAAAGAAAATGACTTGTATCTACCACAGGTACATAAAACAGAGTATGTAACGCACAAGGGAGATCACTCGGGCACCTGTGCTCGTCAAACTTTTCTTCCAAACGGGCGGATCTGTCTACCTCATGACCACGCCTAACCAAGGCGTACAGTAATCCAATAACACAAAGTATAGTAAAGATTTTGTTCTCGTCTTACACACATTTCAAATTCTGTTTGAAGACACTTGGGATCAATGATGGGTATTCATTGAATCACTGGTATTTAGGATTCTCCATCTGCGACTAATGGCAAGAGATTTTCCGTTGTCCACAGCTTTTGCCGCACACGGATCAAGTCGGCGATTGTTCCAAAGTCATCGGACATTTATACCACGTGTCTAACACTTGGCATGGTTATTTAAAAAAATGATTACCATTGAAAACTGATACAAAATTTAACTTTGATTTGTATCATTATATGCAGAGTCGACGGAGTTAGCTTTTTATACAATCTGTTACTGATTGGATGTACAACATGTGGCTGCGATTTTTCGTCGCATGTTTGCCGCACACGAGGAGATGAGTCACCGATAGTCGCCAACGAGTTGCAGGATATCAAACAAGTTTGATCCCTTGCGACTAGTCACAGACAGTGTCTAGTCGCGTCGCAAACCTGCCGCACACGGAGCAATTTTCTTGAGATTTTTAGTCGCCGACGGAGAATCGCTCGTGTGCGGCGGGCTCTAGACATACATGTGTACTTAGTCTGTGTGGTACAGAACATTAATAAATAACCGTAGTTGGAGTAGTTTTAATCAAGGGCGATATTTTTTAAACTATTCCCAGTCGCCACTTAATTGAAGAGTTACAGCTCGTCAACATATTTTCCATCGTTGCTGATTATCATTGTTTTAGTCGTGTAGCGGCGGCTTTAGATTAGTGGATATCAGATCATGTGACCGTGAAACGCCATGTACTGTAGCCAAGCAGATCTTTTGTATCGCAACTTCCTGTGTATTATTCTAATCCAATTACTAACCGGCATTCCACGTATTATAATATTTGAAGACTCTTTAGGTGAATTATATACTACATACAACATCATGTTTATGTATCACTACATCTTACCATCATCGCCACGTGACATCGTATGTTCGTAAAAACTATTTTTAAATAACGTGTTTAAAAACATTAATTCTAAAAAATATTGCCATTAAGTAACAAGGAGACCACATAAAGACTAATTTATTTACAATTGTTTCCGTTGTGAAAACGTTGGGGTCAATCCAAACAGCAAGAATATAATTTAAACTAATTATGCAAAACTTTAGTTTAGACAAATCTTAACTAAAATTATAATTAATAATATACGAGGGCAAATTAATTTGGCCATCAGTGATATTTATTTATAATCTCATTTTTTCATAATTTGTATTTCACTGCAACAATAAGCCACACTACGTATATTTTTAGATGTGTAGTGCGGGTATGCATATTCTTGTGAAACTCGTGTGACCGAGGGACGTTTGCAGTTTGGTGAATGACGGACTGGAGAAGTACATTGTACACACCCAAACTGTTTTTGTATTGTTTGTACGAAATTGATCTACTGGAATAAACGCAGTATTAACCTTTAGAAGAGTGGTGTCTACCAAGTGAATGTGTAAGCGCTGCCCTGTTATATCCATACTGCTTACTGTTGTACCAGAAGTTCATTAACTAGAAGTGTGAAACGCTGTAATCAGTAGTGTAGACGGCATTGTGTCCCTCGCTCATGTTATAAGAGATAGGGTGACGTAGCATGTATGTTGTGCACAGTGGGTTTGCAGAATAGTCTGCTTAGCGCCGGTTAGATTTGAATCGGTAGCTCTCGCTAAGCATCGGTAACTATCGGTAACTAGT
>JAVFBX010029528.1:0-17915 GCA_034783855.1 Mopalia kennerleyi | reverse complement strand
AAAACCGTAGCTGTAGCGGTTACCGAGATTCGCGAGTTCAAAAATCGGTGGAATAATAATAATAAACAGAACAGGAAACATAGTCTTACGACGATAGTCGGAATCCTAATTAATGCAAATTATTTCAATTTGTGGACCTCAGTACTACAAACTGTTTACAGTGGATATGTTGTGGTGGTATACTTTCCATCATCCATGTGTCTAACTGAATTCCAACTATGACGAAATAAAGTTGGTTCAGTGGGAAAGGGGTGTCAGCTGGTATGGTTTTCCAACAATTTAATTGAAGTGGCCATTTCAGTTTATGAAATAAACTTAAGTATGGTATTTAACATAAATTAATCTTAAAATATTTTATTTAAATGGTGAAGGGATTTTACTAACCTTCTGAGTGTGTCGATGTTGTCAATGTACCATAATAATCAGTGTTTTAGATGTAGCTTTTGGATGTGTGTGAAAGGTTTAACTTGGATTATCAATAGACACCTGTGATTTTATGTTTTTTTGATTCAAAACATCAAAACAAGAAGTGTTTTATTTATTTATTTATTTATTTATTTATTTATTTATTTATTTATTTATTTATTTATTCCAGAGACCTTAGATATGGAGTTTGCTAGACTGGGTGCGACAGCAACAAATCTCAGAAACAGAACGTCCTTGTATCAGTCCATTGTCTTCATCATCATTCCTGCTCAGCACGGCGTGGAACGGGCAGATATACAAATCAACCATGCAATTGATGTGATGCGATGATAACTGCTCCAGTTCTAATAATAATTGTATTATTATCTTAATAAGTTTTACAGTTATATCTGTATTTGTATACTGCTTACATATCACATTGGCTGCTAATGTGTACTGGCTATAAGGTACATGTACATGTATGACTTAAACAAAGAAACACATGTGCCCAACTTCCATGAAGATAGTAGCTATACAGGTGCTGCAAACTGAATATGGACAGCTGTCTGGACAATTAGTATACGTACCTTACATTATGGTTACATATCTGTTTAGGTCCAGAAAAAAAGTTTTGCCCTCCTCCAAAACAAGAGTAGAGGGCACTCAGGCTTCAGATTCAATGCAGACTTTTCTCTAAATGTTATATCAAACGGCAAGATACCAATTTTTCCATAATTGGTAGTTTTTGCTATGATGGTTTTAAATAGACATCATCATAGTATGGATAGATTTATAGTTACAATAAGTATTATTCTACAATAATGTATATTCCTAGATAAAGTCAAAATGGTAGAAATTGCTGAATTATCTTGTATTTAAAGAAAACTTCAAATCATTAGCAATGACATTTGATTTTTTCTTGAGGGAAATAAACGACAGCACTATTATGGTCCGAAAAAATTGAATTATTATATCACCATTATGTACAGTGTTATTGGAATGGCTGGGTGATTATAAACAACATTGGTTGTGCTGACCTGGAGTGTGAAAATAAGCAGCTTTAGGGCCAGGCTTACATGGCTTTGGCTATATTTTCTGCAGTAAAAGGCTAATCCCTCCGTATTATTATGTAGAGTATGTACGTGTTTGATGAGAGCCATTGTTACAGGTGCCTTTATGTACAGCTTACTGGTTACAGTATTATATACATGTATAAACCTGCTGATCAAATTCTTGACATACCCTTCCTTATGCTTTTATCCATTTCACACCTCATTATGTAATGGTTATTGTTATATATACATACATGAATCATTCCTTCAACTCACTCGGGTTTTATTTTTGACAGCATCTTGCAAGTTTTCCTTTCTCTACTTTTATAAATATACACACAATAAGATCATGCAAGCTACATTAATATGAATTTTATATTAGGATATTGTTCAATTTTAATAATTTTTATTGATTTTAAATTTAATTGGTTTCAGTCTTATAATATCATTCCATTTTTGGTGTATAAATTACATGGTTTCGAGGATGATGTCATTTCTTGAAATTCTACCTCAAGATTGTACTGAATATTATCTTATTCCAATGTTATTGTTGTTTGTAAAATCATTTTACTGCGCCTTGTTATGGTGTTTGCTGTTTTTGAATTTTTCTAATCTAAATTGTGAAATGTGAAATGCAAACAACTATCATAAGATAATCAGTTTTTGTTTTATTAAACTGGTGATAATGGATCAGTTATGAAGATCAATATTAATTGTATTGTTAAGAGAATGGTTAATGTTTATATTATCTAAACATTATTTGACATACATGCTGTTAGGTCTGTAAATGTCCTGACCTGGATCATGACGTATGAGATAGTATAGTAGTTTGGTAACATTCCATAGAGAGAGCTTTACAATTCTGTTGCTACATTTTTATGTAAAGAAACTTTTATTGTTTCCTGGTGAATCCAGAACATGTAGTATTGTGTGTTTATAGATGGGCTGTATTAAAAACATACATTTTGTTAAGAATGAAACACTAAATTGTGATCTCAATATTTCGGCACTTATTTGACCAGGATCGGATTATCATTGTAACCATCACTTGAGGATGACAACATAAGGGCTGAAATATTGAGATCAAAATTAGTCTTGAGTTTATCAGAGATATTGTACTCTTGCTAAACTTCTCGGTGGAAACAAAGGACTGATTGGACAATAAGTACAGGAATGACTGTACTGTGGACCATGGATTAAGCTACGATATAAACACATACAAATATCATAAAATTATGAAATCGTAGTGAAATTCCAACTCGGTCAGAAGATGAGTCGTTGTCCAATGAACAACCTTCCGAATTATGGTGGCATTCAAATTGCAAGAGCTTTAACATTTTGTGACTATTGTTACCTCCAAGGAGAGCTACTATATATTTCTAAAAAGGAAACACACTTGCAAAGGGATACTTTATCAGGGGTGATATAAGACCAGTATTCGTGATCCAAATAACTGTTTTACTTGATTAGGGGATTAAATAACCTGCTTCTATAAAAGTATGTTTAAAGGGCGTGACTTCTAACCAGGCTGAATAAGTACTGTGATAATCTTACGTCTTTTATAGCATTGTATCATTCTTTCGCAGGTATAAAACTGTAATAGTCCTTGAGTGTAACCTATGGTCCTTGGTAAGATCACCAAGGGAGGCATGCAAGTTTTTCTTTCTATATACTTATAAAAAAATACATATGAAACATTTTACTTATATACGGTAGTGTAAAATGCACGAATGTTGTGATTAGCGACACATTAATTTAGTCATTGTTTAGTGTAAATTGTTATAAAAACCAGTCTGACTGGTGCTGATTAAAGCAACATCTGTGATATGAGTTGTATATTGAACATTATTTATAATATGTGTAGATAGTTTTGTGTAAATTCTAGTTTTAGGTGTATAAAGTCCTTGTCTTTTATACCATAATACATTTTTGTTAGTTAGTTAAACTTGAATATGTTTTTAAGAATATCTGCCAAGCAATGCGTGCATGATGTAAACATCAATTTTTTTACTATTTAAAAGAAAACTTTTTTGCTTGCAAGTATATACATTTATGCAATATGTACCTAGAATTGAGTGGCCACCGAGCTAAGCCCTTCTGTTCGAGAAGAGTACTTTAGTGTAGCTGCTTTTATATTGACTATTTTATATGCGTGCAAACAAACAGAAATATATATAATCCCTTTTTGAAATGGAAGATAGTTTATAGAATTAAAAATACAAATCCTTTGGATTTAGGGTACCAGTATTTATAACTATTACAGTATTTATTCTTATTTTGTCTTTTCTTGTGGACAGTACTATAATATAAGTTATGACAGTACTATAATATAAGTTATGACAGTACTATAATATAAGTTATGACAGTACTATAATATAAGTTATGAAAACATTCCATGTAATGTCATGTATTTGTTTGTTTTTGGCTTTGTACAGTTATTAATATAAGATATATATTTCTCAACATTCTGCACTATAAACATTCTAAAGCTGAGTAAGAATTTAATGCTATAAATGCAGTATTATCTTTCAAAACATATAATTTTATTTTTTGAATTTCCTGATAAACTGATAAACTTAGAATTGACATGAATACTATACAATAAAGTGCCTTCCTATATAGATTGACCACTTGTAGAAAGATGAACGACAGTAGTTTATATGTGTCTGTAACCTGCTTCAGTTTTTGTTCCTTTATACTGTTATTATTGTTCATAATATCTTCTTTTTTCTATTTTCGCCTTGTCCTTTTCTTTCCTTGTTCCATTTTTTGTTGAAAAAAGATATGCACTCTTTCAAGTCCGTCCATTGTTTATCTTGAGAGGAGTTGCTCAGTATTAGAACTGTCCATGTTGAAAGAAAACCTTTAGACTATATGCATCTATTATCATATATATCACCCTTTGTTATGAATAAAACACTAGAGTGTGTGCTCCTATACAGTTATTTGCATACTGTTTTATTTTCTGTGTTTGGCTTAGGTCTTCACAATGGAACAGTTTGTTTCAGGTACACCATACTAAGGGGACATCATTTATAATCTATGTTTATGGAAGCCGAGCAGAGCGGTCTCCTTCAGTTAGACCTGACAGCAAATATACCAAATTTAACAAGGAAAAAATGATGAAGTAGCAATTCAATCCGAGTTATCCCCCACTGGGTAGAAATCGTATTAACGGTTATCAGATTTGAGGTATGCTTTCCTATGATTTAACACTGGTCACTCACCTCAAATCAGAAGGCCTGGAACTGTACCACAATCTTCTGAAAACTGCGCCACAATCTTCTGATAACTGTATCACAATCTTCTGATAACTGTACCACAATCTTCTGATAACTGTATCACAATCTTCTGATAACTGTACCACAATCTTCTGATAACTGTACTACAATCTTCTGATAACTGTACTACAATCTTCTGATAACTGTACTACAATCTTCTGATAACTGTACCACAATCTTCTGATAACTGTACTACAATCTTCTGATAACTGTACCACAATCTTCTCATAACTGTACCACAATCTTCTGACAACTGTACCACAATCTTCTGATAACTGTACTAAAATCTTCTGATAACTGTACCACAATCTTCTCATAACTGTACCACAATCTTCTCATAACTGTACCACTATCTTCTGACAACTGTACCACAATCTTCTGATAACTGTACTACAATCTTCTGATAACTGTACCACAATATTCTCATAACTGTACCACAATCTTCTGATAACTGTACCACAATCTTCTGATAACTGTACTACAATCTTCTGATAACTGTATCCAATCTTCTCATAACTGTACTACAATCTTCTGATAACTGTACCACAATCTTCTGATAACTGTACCAGATTCTTCTGTTAACTATACCACCATCTTCTCATAACTGTACCACAATCTGCTGATAACTGTGCCACACTTCTGATAACTCTAGAACAATCTTCTCATAACTGTACCACAATCTTCTGATAACTCTACCACAATCTTCTGATAACTGTACCACAATCTTCTGATAACTCTACCACAATCTTCTGACAACTGTACCAGATTCTTCTGATAACTGTACCACACTCTTGTTATAACTGTACCACGAAAAGAAAACGTGTTCAGCTGTTAAAGTTAAAAGCGAGAATGATAATGAATAGGAAAAAGCAAATTAAATAAGTAAAAAACAACACACGCGCGCTTGTTTCCTTAATAATTTACCTGTGTGTAGACGTCTGGAGAGCCGCCATCATCAAAGGGTTATTACCCTAAATAAAATGCTGATACGTACAACCTACAGACTGGCCGGCTTATTTGAATTTATGGACAGTTTTGGGAACCATTTATTATAAATGAGGTTTATCTTTCTTCATTAACGTTAATTTGAGCTTTTCACGCTTTGAATGTGTAAGTTTGTCTGTCATTCTTTCTTTACTATCTATTATACATATTTTAGCTGCATGTTCTGTTCACCCAGCATGTTCTCTACCATTAACTAATCAAACAAGGTCAATGGGCTGGAAACGAGTCTGCTTCATTACCAGTATAAGCCTGTGCACGCTATATTCTATTGATTGGTATCATTTTGACAGTTATCTGTGATTATTCAGGAAATATGTGCTACTAGAAGACCAAGAACTCGTTAGCTCAAGAAATCATTTAATATATTATTTGGGTTGACTTGAGTGTGTGTTTCTGGACTTTATGTTTGGCTGATTTGGTTCAGGGTGTTGACCTATAGTGCTATTGATGTCAACATTTTGTTTTCTGTGTTAAGTGGCATATCTATACTCATGGCCAGATTTAGCTTTCTATATATAAAACTAATGTATAGTTAATTTCGCCGTTTATGCTTATAGTTGCTTAGCTATGTATTCATAGCAACAACATACATGTACATATTTTTGTAATATATTGCTACGACTTTCTTAGCTAATATATAGGCCTACTTGATATTCCCTACTCCGAGGAAGATGCCTGTACGAAATGTTTACAACCTCTATTTTGGTTTAGAGTTTTGCTGAAGGAACCGAAACAGACTCGCTAAAATTCCAGCATGCTGATGTTTACCATTGTGCTACTTCATTTTCCTTCGACAGCGACTCGAGATCAATCTGACGTACTTGTCGACATATTGACGTCACTCGACAACGTCACATCAATTTATGTTACACCCAGGGCACGTCTGTATCACCACCTTCAGGAGCAGATCAAAACATTAATTTCCTTAAACCAATTGCCTTTTCCCCCCTGACGAGGAGGACTCTTCACAAGCCAAGTGTTCCTAAGAGATTGTCTTCACTGGAGTTGGCTCACCTCACCATTGATCCTTAATACTGTTATCGTCATTTAATAGTGGCCCCACAGACTTGCGTTCCACAAATTGATTTGGATTGACAGACGGCTGACCTGGTTTTTTGTAAACGTGGGATATATGTGTCCACTAAATCACATTGTAAACGTTATAGCGGTGTAATAACATCTGTCTCGAAATGGTAACAGTCCCCCAATATTCCACAACGCTACACTCTTAGAAATAATGATTATTTTAGGGTTCCATTTTAGAGGATGGTTCTATATGGAACAATTTACAGAAAAAAAACTGCTCTTTTATCTAAAAAGAAAGGAAGAAATACTTGGAACTGTAGCTGTGAGGGTTCCATACATGCAGAACCATTAATGGGGGTTCCATCAGATGACCAGAGCCATGACTGAAGAACCTTAAAGAGTTCTATTGGCGCCATATTTTTCTAAGAGTGTACAAAGATTCTCTTTATCGCTAATATTGCCTCTTAAAAGTTACTCGCATTTGGATATCATGATATTAACTTTGTAACGCCCTACACAAAAAAAGGATAAATGGTGCTCCTCGTTTTAATTATTACACTTTATTTCAGGAAATAGAACTAAAGTCCATGTAAAGACGTAAACCTCTGAGCAATTAAACATTAAAAATTACATAATATTGTCATGTCCATCAAAGGCTTATTATACTAAGATAAAAACAGCGTCATGTCCATTCTACTACATTATACACACTGGCCGACGATTTCACATCCCAGAGATTACATATTGGTGAGTACGATATTCTGGTTGGAGGTGCCAATCTGATTACAATTACACTTCTGAAGAGATTACTCGCCAGAATCCATGGTGACCATTGCCTCAATGCGTGTATACCAAATAACATTGTGACTAAAGATGTCAACTTATTGATGACAATCATATTAATGAAATATTTTGGATGCCAGACTCCATCTTAACATCTGGCTTATGATGAGAAACTCTTTTAAACGTAAATGCTAGTCTGATAACTGTTATACTCAGGAAGAATTTATACGCCAGACTTCATGTTGACCAGGCACCAGATACGTACTGTCAAACATTTTGATCAACGATGCCATTATCATCTTTACTTCTGTAAATTTCACTCGCCAGATTCCGTGTTGACCTTGGACTCTGGGGGTATCTTCCATAACTCTTACGAACTTACATGTCAGCTTACTTACGCAACATGTGCTCTTCCTTATTTGTGTTTCTCAATTCAGTGAAATTCAACGATTTGTGCTTGAGAGACTCTAAAATCGAGCACGTAAATGTTGCCTTCGCCTTGAGGAACGTTAATTGCAAAGCAGGCACTTCATGTTTTATGATCATATCGTTATCAGTAAAACCATTTAATGCTTGGGTACATCTTTACGTAAAAACATAAGTTTTGCTTCTTTGTGATCATGGATCGAGAGGGCATCCGAAAACAGATACAAAAATTACCGGTTGTCTATTCTTATTGTCTTTATTTGTTTCTCGTTTGTTATCCTAATCAACTATAGTGCTTCAATTACATTACCGTGTTTTGCTATCGATGTTGAGAGAAACGTATAAGGTGCTCTGAATCCGATGAGATCTTTCATGATTTGTCGGATCAGTAGAACCTATTATCTAAAGAAAGCCTACAACTCACCCCGAATGTCAAATGATATAACTGTTATAAAATATAGGAACCTCTCAGTCCTGTAAATAGTGTGATGTTATCAAAGATCGATATAGAGTTTTTAGGTCGTATACACCGGAGACCCAAAAGGTAACAACCTACCAGAATATTTTTGGATTGTAACAGATGCCTTCCAATGCATCCATTAACTGGTGGCCCACCGTGTTTTAGAAGAATGACGTCAGTTTCCCTTTTTAAATTAACTAATTAACGGTTATGCTAATTCGAATGTGCAATACAGATGATTGTCATTGAAAATATGCAATAAAAATAATAAATGTAATGCAGTTACCATAGTCTTTTTGTGTTTGTATGTTAATTCTTGGGTGTCAAATACATTCAGTATAGCTTGGCGCTGTATAATAATATGTCAGCCTTAATACATAGGCATTTAACGATTGAATCAAGGGTATACGTATTTTGACAAGTTATCCATGTCGAGAAGGGTTGATTAAGACACTAGGGAAACGCATCAATTCAATCCAAACAGTTGAAGTTTTATCTTGTTTATATGTCTTTGAAATATAAAAAAAAAGAACAGAGAACTGCTTTTATATTAAAATTAACCACAAAGCGATTTTGTAGTTCGTTGACACAGGGGATTTCAAAGAGGTATACGGCTTTTATAAACATCACCTCTGTTTGTCTTGTTCAGACATCAAAGTATACTATTACTTCTGTTTAAAATATGCACAAGCAAAAACTAAACCGATTGAAATTACATTATAGACAAGAAACACGAGATGAAGATGGTAAAAAAATAAATCTTGCTTTCGAATGCACGTCGTCTATTTTCTCAAGCTGTGTTCTGTTGCCTCTGACGTACATATGGTGGATGCATTGACGTCACACCATTCATGTTACAGCCAAGGCATATTGGCATCACTGTTATAGATAGGGGAACCAAACACTCATGCTGCTAGTGTGTAACCTCAAAATCCATTCATCCTTTATATATATACATATCTAAAAGAATTTTTTTTACAAAAAAATAGGACCGTTTTTACCAGCCTATATAGTGTTACTTTCTGGGCTGACGTCATCAGTCAGTGGCCCTTAAAACTGTAATCAGAATTTAATATTTGTCAGGCAGACTCAAGATCGATCAATTGATTTAGATGGGCAGACATGTGACCTGGTTATATCAACATAGATGAAGAACTGCACATTGGTTAATCAAATAAAATCTTTGTCATTATATGAAAATATTCTCATTCAATTACCGAAGAGACTATTGTCTTCGGACGAAACTCATCTATATGATTTGACAATTATGTCAGCAGTTCTATTTATATCAGTCTTTATCAAATAAATGGTTCTTATAACATGTGGACTATCTGGCCAATCTGCAGGCATTCGAGGCGTGTAGCTTTAGTATCTAGCCATGGTAGGGGGAACAGAGACAATCAGGGATCAAGATAATTAGTATCTTAAACGTCAAACGGTTTTTTAAGACCAAATTTACTCGGCTATTATTAATGCATATAATTTTTCTGTTTTTGAAATTTCTGTCATTGTATTGTATTAACAATAATCATGTGAAAATAAGGAATAGATAAATTAAAAAGAGTTACCTCAACTGCACTGATTGTTCACTCTGATGCATGATGTATATTTACCAAACTAAGCTATCGGTTATATTCTTGTCTTTTTATTTATAACAGACACAATGTATTTATTGTTTTAATTCATTTATTCATTTGAATAGAGAGTCGCGGACAAAGTCCAATGATTGACTTCAATCCTAAAGTAAACGACGCTGCGAGACCTCAGGCCACCTGTGCTTCATGATGCTGTCGCAATTTTCTAATAAAAAGACATACTACACTAGTCACCCCTAAAATGAAGTCACCCAAATCATCAACATGTGAGTACCATGTCTTAAGAGCTATCAAGAGATATCAACCAATCGTTTGGTATAAACGATATTGTCAGATCTGAAACAACACAATGCACGTGATCTAGTTTCAGATATCGTTTAGACCAGATATATTGTCTTGTATTTCATAGGCTGGCTTCCGACAGCTTTTTGTTTCTCCTTGTAAATTTTGTAATGTTTTGGGGACCGCGGCCGTGGCTAAGTGGTATAGCGCGTGCGCTTACTAATCCTACTTCGATTACCGTTCACGGGATCGAGTCCGCCTGTCGACGATCCGGTATATGGGTGAATCACACGATGTGTCTCTAGCAATCGCGGGGTGGTATTCACGAGGTTTCCTCTCGTTTTTGCACCGTAATTAGGCAAGGAGCAGTGTGTAGTGGACAATCCGTCGTCATATTAGTAAAATACCCTTGAGTACGACGTTTAACCCCAAGCAAACAAACAAATCTATAGTGTCATGAATGGTTCTTTATATATAGTTATTGACCTCCGAAACGAACCCAAGTTACTTACGAGTTTCAAACACCCCGCCCTTCAGGCGCAGTTTTTAAGTCATAAAGTCTAGTAAGTATCATATCATTTTACCTTAAAACTGGAAAATGACAACATAGACGAAAACATCAAAAAGAATACACAACAACATGTATTTTAGTCAACAATCTTTATTCTAATTCAAACATTTTGTGTCAAATATACACAGTGAAACATCGCGGAGCACAGCAGTGAATGGCGACATAATTGTGACCAGGAAATGAGAGGCGTATACTGAGAATTATGTCATTGTGACGCAAACTGTCATTATGATAGGTCTATAAGCACGATCCCAATTTGCACCCTTGTTAAATTCAAACATAGTCTTTCTCGGATTTCCCTGTAAACGTAATCTCTAAGCCTATATACACTAAAGCTCTGATATTTGAGTTCCAATACAAATTATTCTCAGGTATTTTGAAGTGATCGTGTCCGTGATAGACTCACCTGTCTACACTGATCCTACAATGTACATAAGACATGATCAAGGTTATGAAATGCCCCATCTATATGTAACATGTATCATCCTGTAGACCGGATGGGTTGGCATGATAGCAGCCAGCGGAAGGCTGCTATCCCCCCCAGCAATAGGCTACGCTGGTCTTTGGGAGGTAAATCTGCAGATCTAACATCAGATAATTAAATAAGTAAAGTAGGGCCTATATGATACTAAACTAATGTTTAATATTGATCATAGAACACAGAGCTAGACAACAACTTAAAATATTTTATTCGAGGTGAAAATCCAGTAAACATAAATATATAGCTACGGCTAATCTCTGTTTAGCCCTTTACATTTCTTGTTTACGTGGATAGAACCTTTATATCTCCGACACAGAAACAGTTTTACGGCAACTGGGATGTTGGCTATAGGAGACGAATCGTCTCATAGTGTCATTTAGACTGTTAGAGAAGTGTTTCAACATCAATAAGATACTAAATAGCTGGGCGTCCATGGTGGAAAGAAGCTTAAACATTGATAATGACAGAGAGAATCGCTGCAAGTCCAATAAAAGTTATAGATAATAGAGAATGCACACCCTTTTAGTTTAAACCAGGTTAATCAATCGTGGCTTAGGTGTTTAAATAAACGAAAATTTACATTTTTTTTACTTTTTGTATAGCCCACAATTAATCAAGATGAAAAAGTGAAAAAGTATATATTTCTATATACAAGACCTTTAGATACACGGATACGATTTATAACACTATATACACTAACATATACGATCACCAGCTGTAGTTTATCGTGTAACGTGTCGGTGCCTCTCATGTTGACGTGTGATGAGAACATTAACTATCGACAACTGTCTAACCTATATCTCTGATTACAACAAATTAATTTTTCCTCAATGTACAACAGTAATCACGATAGTGCTATTCTTGTATCTATAACGCTTCGCCTCAATACGGACGATTATTGGGAATATTATAGTTCCTTAGGATTTCAAGTTTGGACCAAATTCTTAAACATGCTAAGCTCCAACAATTTGTCTTCTTCTACATATATATTCAATGAGAAAAACATTGCTGTACACAGGCTATTGAATAATAGAGAAGTTTCTCCAGTAGCGACACCAGTCAACTGTAAATAATTGACGAGAAGAAATAAATGGGATTTTGTTGCTCGTAGCTGATTGGTTAGATGAGAGTCACGTAACCACCACGAGCTGTAACCATCACCACCTACGTCATGAAGTGTAAAGCAATGTCTGTGATATTTATACACAGCCTATAGTATGGATTGGGACTATTTTTGGAACAAGTTGGTCTACAGAGTTTATTTTGGTATGTCACTCAGAGGAGTAAAAAGAAACAATAAACACGTTTGCATCAATATATAAAAAGAAAACCAAAATACAATGGCATATTACTAACATACTACAAAACAGAATACAGGATATTTATTTAAGAGTCTTGTGGCTATTGTTTTGGGGGGTTATTGGATGAGTGCTATAAATGACGAATAGTTACAGAATAGTTTAATTTAATGATAGCATATGTTACAACAAGAACGGAAAATAATTCCGAAATTGTAAATATTCAGATAACTTTATAATATTCAAATAACTTAATTGACAGTGGAGTGTTATGTTAGAACATGTTCTAACATAATACTCCATTATGAATTCACCAAGCGAGTATTGCAATAAGTGCTTCGTGAAATACACATATCACTTACCTAATACAAGATTTTGTTGGAAACAAAATAATTGATGTTTGGGTGCATGTCCAGATGCACCTGAGCCTAGTAGAACCATAACAAAGTTTTGTAGCAGAAATCATTTGTGATAAAATTATTGAATACAAAAACAAACCAAATAACTTCAATAAAGCTACATAATTTGAGCTCTCATTCCACAGACACACGTGGTTTGCAAACTTTCATGTTTGAAACCCTGTACAAATAAATCTCGCCACAACAACACCATATTGTTTCTTGTACTATACATTTAAATAGATGCACAAATCTTTCGTATTTCATCTTAGAGACATGTTTTTTGTAGAACTGAACAGTGCAACGCAAAGCTAATTTGACTACTTTGGCGGAGGTCATCACATGAGCAATGAGGTGAGGTAGAAGGACAATGGAATTTTTTTCATACGTCTGTGCCTTCATCACAGGTAACTTAAATATATTGTGTATCTATTAGAGAATTAAACCAGTTAAGAAAATATCGACCTCTAGAAACATCAAACTCGAGGAACTCGGACCATGTTACAGAATCGCCATTGGTCTTATAGTTGGCAGACATTTATTGTTTATGCGGCTGAAGATTCGGTGTTCAGATCTGGGTGCGTGTGTTTTCAATTCCTGTATACCGGCGGTACTAAATCCGTCTCCCCAAAGCAAAGGAACACATGTCAATCCGATACACATTTATTGGTTATCTATTCACGTGAGATGTCTTATGTACCGGAAGATTAAGTTAGTTTTGTCGACAATATTTTTTCCGACGACATTAGCTGCATTTTGCGTGGATATGAAACTAAGATTCCGAACGCACAAATCTGCATGTATGTTTACATGTTCTCTGGAAGCAGGAGTGCGTCAACAACTCAAGTTTTCTTAAATTTTGTTATTTCCGGGGTTTTTGATGTTGTTGCAATAATCACCAATGATCATAAACGTTTACCAGAAGTACTTTTATTTGGGCTTTTTGAGGACTACTGACATTGACATGTTCTTGCCAATGCTATGTATCATTAACATATTTCACTGTGGCATGCAGCGTGGCGCATGATTTAAACATCCGTAACTATAGCCAATATTGTTATACAGTTGATTAACTAGATGCATAAAATAAGATAGATATTAGGCACCGTCATATCTCAAATATCACTGGAGTCAATGTTGATTGGTTCTTGAAAATAACAAATTATTTAGCATGTGACTTATTTTTATTCAGTGATGATATTGTTAACACATACAGTTAAAACATTGGCATAAGCATAAAACAAATGCGAGCTGCATGCAGCCTGTCGCCATCTTAAGTATGTGTTTTACATTGTACTTTGTAGATTAATGTTATTTCAAATCGGTTCTCCAAATCTATAACAGCAAATAATAAGATATAAAATAATATGTATGAACTAAATTGACAAGACATGCGCGTTATGTACAGCACAGTAAAATGATTAAACTCCCATACAATACCATACCATACCATACCATACCTGAAAACACCCGACAAAGCCTAATAGTTACAACACAAATATCATACAACCCGGATATGTTGGCTGTTTAACCTGCATAGATAAAAACCACCCAACAAATCTCAAATGTATATAGTTCTCAAATCGATGTGGGACTGGTTCAAAATTCGTCGAACCGTTCCGGTATATAGTATGTTGGTAAATCCAACAACTGAGTGCAAAACATTTTGATTGGATTACATATACACATTGATGTGAAGAAACAAATGTGGTTTTCCATGCATAAAGCAAAATGATTAAGACATTAATGATCATGTTACACAGCAATATTATTAGACTATGTACATTAATATCTTTACAATATGAAACTTAGACAGCTAATTTCATCTGCTATATATGTTACACACCAATGTTACAATACACCTTGATAAACTACCTGTATTCTAAACGTACACTTTCCACACGGCACATAATCAATTACTTAAATAGAGCAGAAACTATCACGATTCCGTAAAAGCTCAATTGACGCTTTCTACAAAATACTGCTTGGCAATTTTGCTTAAAGCGTTTTAAAAAAAATTAAGTAAAAAAGAAACAAAACTTTGTTTATAATAAAAAGTATGTGAATATATAGCATGATTGCGAGAGGAAACGCCAGCAATTTTATACACATGCGCATTACAGCCCCACATAACTACATTTTTCCAGTCACAAACAACACAACGGAAGATGGTATTATTTTCCTTATTTACAAAGATTGTACATTTGTATTATTTCAGTGAAAACACTGGTATAAATTTCCTGCAAACGTGTCAATGTTTAAGGACAATAGTAAAATGTACCAATACATGATTAATTATTCGTCTTTCAATTTGCAATTAAAGGCCTAAGAAACAAAAACAAATGTAGACTTCCGAATAAAAAGAGCGTCTCATTAACGTCGTCTGCTTAGGCAATGTCGTTTCAAAGGGACCCTAAATATACCAAACCTGAGAAGACTGACCTACAATAGGCTTAAACAAGATAAAGGTGTTGGCAGTCATTCGGTTAAATCTGGTATTTTAAGCAACAACCGATAGGCCTGGACCAATCAATTAAGTCGATGTACTCACACTTTTGGGACATATTGTAGCAATTATACTGAAATGTATTTAATACTATTGGGTCAGTATACTCAGGTTAAATCTATGTTCTGATTTAAGAATGTCGTCTCTATATCCAGGGGTTTGTATACTCGGCTTTGTTGTATATTCTTGGTTTCGGGTATATCCAAGTGTAAGTGTACTCTGATTACTTGCCGATGATTACCTGAGTATTATAGGTTTGTGGTATAACATTGTGTAAGTGTACTGACTCCTATTTTTTTTTGAGTATCCAGAAAGTCAGTATACACGGGTTTCTCGTACATACTTTGGTATTGGTATTTGGTATTCACTATACCTTTGTATTTATATTTAATATTTTCAGTTGTCAGAATGCAGATATTTTCAGTTTCAGGGATTTGTACACGCCTATGATGAGAAATCATATCATTACTGGCACCGTGCGGGTACAAATCGTGTCACGAGTTGCTGTTACTTCTTTGAAATCACAAGATGGTCCAAATCTTTTTTAAACATTTTCGAAACTCACTGATTTGACAAATTCCGGTATCTGTGCGATTTAGGATTAAAGACAGCTAAAGTAAAACATTTAGAAACACTCGCTTTGTTTACCAGAGTGAACTTTTAAAAATAAAAACCAAACTGAGATTAAGTATTGGAAGCCTTGAAAGGAATCAACGGTAATCCCTGAGGTATGGAAATCACACATCCCTGTCAAATATGAGGCTTTTCATTAATACCATCAATGACGTCATCACACAGGTGGAGAAGAGAGGGACACGGCTGGCTTGAGATCCATTGCATTTATCGGTATCACAGTGGCAATAAGTGGAGCGGATTTTATAGGTGCCTGCCCTTTGGATACATCCAACCTTACCGAGTCTGGCACAACCGTAGAACACCCGGATATCCCCAGATACTGTAAATAACAAATAATTAACATTACCACTCATGTATGAAAAGATACAAACAAATCGATATAAGTAATTATACAATTTCTGGATAACATCTTTGAATGGCATTTAGAAGTTGATTACATAAAAAGGCAAAACACTAAATAATTGAGAAGCTGCCATTCATTTAGTGTTTTGCCTTTTTAATTTCTGGAATGGTGAACCAATTCGTGTGTGTGATAAAACACAACGTTTCGCTTCCATCTTTCCTATTTTTGGTCAATTTACACCTGATGACGATACAGACATAAGTATCGGAAGTTTGTGTTCTATCACAAAACAAGGAGTTGTTATCCAGAAATTGTATAATTATGTTACCCCACTTCTTAATGTCGTTAAAAACTTAAATTACATGCAGATTAAGAAGGTTTATATCAGATAGATAAACACACGTTATTGGACATATACTAGTAGAAGCGAAATGTACAATCTGGGCTGCATCAATTTGTTTAGCTGCAATAACCATCAACTCTTTATCTGATAAAGAAAGGTGCATGAAAATAATAAACTTTGTCTTGAAACTTTATTTTAGCTTTGAGTAATGCAGAGTGGCCATTCCCAGAATATTAATTTCCCTGAAAACCCCTGCTATAATGAGATCTTATTATTTCCACAAACAATATGTACCGAAATAAACGTATTTTTCATTGATTTTTCATGGATTGCTTTTTTGGAGTAACAGTTTTGGTTGGAGTTTATCAAAGATAGATTAATAAATAAAGCTTTATCAGGATTCAGGCACCTAGAAAAATTGTCAGTTCATAAGATTTTTACTAAACAAGTAGAAAAAACTATACAGGCTACTAATACAATACAGTTGGTGATTAACGTTGATTTACACATAGTCAATTAATACAAGATTAAACAACATATCGAGGAACATTACCGTCTTGGTGGATTTTCGTACACTTCGTATAGTCTGCGCCGAGCAGGTCACAATCATGGAGGTGCTTGTTTTTCTCCTCATCCGGTAGACTGGATAATTTCTCACAGAACTCTGGGGTATGGATGTTAGTCGAAGGGTTGCACAGATAACAACTTATACTCAATCCTGAAATACAAATAAGGATAAGTCCTAATCGTCTCCAAATGGTGATCAAGAAGGTGAAGATAGGGCGCAGAGATGTGGTCACAATGCTATAAGGAAGTTCGTTTTAATCAAGCGACGCTGATTACCATTACTGCTCTCCGCCCGTATGTGAATTTATTAACTATATGGGAGGGGCTATTATGAAGACTTCCTTCAACCACGAAAACCCACAGCCTTCCGCTGGCTGTTGGCACTGTAACGCCGCTTAATGTAATAATTATTACACTAAGTGTTGTGACTACAACGCTCCAGTTTGAACCGAGAGCC